>PVLC010031139.1:0-18914 GCA_004027655.1 Graphiurus murinus
CATAAAAACCCTGTTCCAAACCCCTTCGGGGCTCTCCTCTCCTACCCCTGCGTGGGATGCAGGTTGAGCCCTAACGCGCGTTAGTCTTACAATAAAGCCTCTTGCGGTTTTGCATCAAGTGACGACTCTCGAGATTGTTTGGGGTGAGCGCCGGTATCCAGCTGACAGCGTTAGGGTCCCCTTTTGGGGTTCCTACAATGTATGCTTACAATGTATGAATAAAAATTTAAAAAAAAAAGAATAGGGAACCCAGAAATAAATACATGCAGCTTTAGCTAACTGATTCTCAACAAAGGTGCCAAAAAAAAACAAAAAACAAAAACAAAAAAACTACGTTGGAGGAAAGACAACTTCTTCAACAAATGGTGATGGAAAAACTGGATATCTACATGCAGAAGTTTGAAACTTGACCCCTATCTCTCACTCTGTACAAAAAATCAACTCTAAATTGACCTTAATTTAAGACCACAAAATTCTGAAAATACTAGGGAGAAACACTTCAAGATACTCTCCTGGATACAACTCTAAATATATAGGAAACAAAAGCAAGAATTGACAAATGGGATTACATCAAATTAAAAATCTCTGCACAGCAAAGGAAACAACCAACAGAATAAAAAGACAATTTACAGACTAGGGGAAAATTTTTGCCAGCTATTCATCTGACAAAGGATCAATATCCAGAATATATAAAGAACTTAAAAAATTTAACAACAAAGAAACATATAATCCAATTTAAAAGTGGGCAAAAAATCTGAATAGCCACTTCTCCAAAGGAACACAAATGGTTAATGATACTGAAAAATATGTTCGATATCATTAACCATCAAGGAAATTCAAATAAAAACTATAACAAAATTGCATCTCACTGCAGTTGGAACAGCTATTACAAAAACAAAACAAAACAAAAACCTGCAGGCAAGGATGTGAAGACAAAAAAAAAAACCTTATATGCTGCTGATAGGAATATAAATTAGTACAACCCCTATGGCAAACACTATAGGGGTGCTTCAAAAGACTAAAATAGAACTACTTTATGATCCAGGTATATCTACACTTGGATAGTTATCCAAAGGAAAAAAAGTCACCATACTAAAGAAATATCTGCATGTCCATGTTTCCTGAGGCACTATTCTCAATAGATAAGATATGGAATCAGCATGTGTGCCTGTCAACAGATAAATGAATGATAAAAAGAATATGATATACACACAATGGACTATTATTCAGTCATAAAGAAAGAATCCCATCATTTAGAATGGAATTGGAGGGCATTATATTAAGCAAAATAACAAGACACAGAAAGTCATGCATAGTACTCTTATAGTTAGACATGAAATGTCCCCTAAAGAGCTCATTTATTACTGTTTGGATCTGATGTGATTGAGTCCTGAGGGTTGTAATCCCAGCAATGCATTACACGATTACATGTAATCCCAGCATTAAAATGAATTTATCTTGGATGTGGTAGTGGTGGTGGTGGGGACCTTAGGAGTGTGGCCTTAGAGTTTATATACATCGTCGCTCTCTCTCTTGCTTCCAGCCCCCATGATATGAGGAACATGGCCTATGTGTTCTCCTTCTCTCCGCCTCCCACCGTCATGTCCAGAGATACATGGTCCCCAGCGTCACATGGATTAACCCAAAACCATGGGAAAATAAATCTTCTTTCCTCTCAGTTAATGGCCAGGTCTGTAGATTATGGGAATGCAAACCAAAATGAGCATGTTTTCTCTCACATGTGGAAACTAAAAAGAAGAGAGAGAAAGGGAAGACAACCTGAAAGTAGAAGAAGGACTAAGAGATTATTAGAAACTAGGAAGGGTACCAGGGAGGGCTGGGGAAAAACAGTAGATGGATAAAAAGAGTAGATGATCATGATCAGCGCATGAGGTATGCATATACAGAAATATCTCAGTGAATCCCATTAATATTTGTTGATAATTATAATGTTTTAAATGTGGCAACCTAAGCTTTCATTTCAAACAAGATGGAATAACAGGAACTGGACAAAATGGAAGAACTATTTAAGACATTTAAATACCAAGCAATGAAGGTTAGAAATCTGTAAGAGAGAGAAACAAATGACATGAGTCCTAAAATTGCCCTACTTGACTACATCTTGAGAAAGCTACCAAGCCACAACACAGGGACATGGAACATAAATCATTTGCCATATTCCATTAGTTGAGCACAGGAATTCTCTGACCGAGGACATAGAGTCCAAGGAAACTCAGTAGAGTTCACAGGGCAGAGCACCCAAAAGAGAAAGCTGTACAGAAAGAGAAATCCAGAGATTTCTTCAGAGGTTTCTATTTGAATAGTCAGGAAAGTAGTAACCAGCACATGTGTGTGAAGTAACTACCAAGGCTAGCAGGGTGGTGGGGGGACATCTAAAAAGACTGGAGAATAGTGTCTAACATTCACACAGAGCTGGCCATGGTGCCTGATCCCACCAACCACACTGAAAGCCATCATACTTAATGAGATATGTAGTTGAGTACTTCGAAGGAGTTTGCCTCAACAGCAGGGAATAATCCAGTCCTAGATTCAACAGGGCTCTGATCCCACCTAACAAATCTAAAAAGATCTCAACAGTTCAGACTCTTCCTATGTAACTTAACCAATCCCAGAAAAAAAAAAAAAAAACCTCAAAATTACTTATAGAAATACCAAAAAAAAGCAGCACCCCACAAGGCCTGGCACTCGAAATGTTCAGGTATGCAAAATGTAGGGCATAAGATCCATAATGGAGAAAAATAAATGAAGTGAAGCTGACCGAGAATGATACAAACAATCAAAAAACATCAAAACAATTGCCACTCTGGTACTCTGCTTTCAAAAAGCTAGATACAGAAGTTCCCCAAACTTATTTGGCCTACCAGCCACTTTTCAGAAAAAAAAAATACTGCTCAGCGCCCCCACCCCACCCCAGAAACAACCTTCTTTAAGTGAATAAACAGAAAGATGCAGTAACAGATTTGTGTTGTTTTATGTATCTATACTTCATTGGAGGGGCAGTATTGTCCTCTTTAGAGACCTATGAAAAAAAGCCGGGCGTGGTAGCGCACACCTGTAATCCCAGTACGTGGGAGGCTGAGTCCGGAGGAACCGGGTTCTCGGCCAGCCTGTTACTTAGTGAGGCCCTCTGCAACATAGTGAGACCCTGTTTCACAGTAAAGAATAAAAACTAGGACTGGCAGTGTAACTGAGAGGTAGAATACCTCTGAGTTCAATCTCTAGTACCAAAAAAAAAGAAAAGAGAAAAGAAACCTATGACATAGGAAAAACTTAACATATTAATTAAGGAAGGGCAGTTTTTTTTCAAAACTTAAACATACAGCTGCCATTTGATCCAGCCATATACTCCAAAGTTTCTACTCAACAGAAATAAAAACATGTAGTCATACAAAGTCTTATATGTAAACATTTACAGTAGCGTTATTTGTAATAAAAAACTGAAAAAAACCAAATGTCCATCAAAAAGTGAATGAATAAGCAAATTAGGATAAATCCATACAACTGTAAACACTATTCAACAATTAAAAGGAATAAATGGTACAATATAAGTGAATCTAAATATAACTGTTATGCACACTATATGATCTAATTATATAAAATTCCTGAACATGCAATCAATCAGCAGTGATAGAAAGCATATCTGTGGCTGCCTGGGCCACAGGGAAGGAGCAGGAAGGAAGTACCAAGGACAACAATGATGCTCTGGGAGACAACAGATGTTCATCACCTAGGACATCTGTGATTGTGATGGTGACTTTACAGACTTGGCTATAAATCCAGGGTCACATTATAATTTTCATGGGCTCTGGGCACTTCTTTTCCTTCCACCATAAAAAAAAAATATTTAAAATTTTTATTTTATAATCATACTGGTATAAAGATATATGTATTAATAATAACATAGACTAAAACATTTTCAGTCTAAAAGTTCATTTTTTTTCTTATGCCTTTAAAAGACATTAGAACTTCTTATGGGCCCCCAAAATTATTATGGGGCCTCAGCATTGTGCCAACTGAGCCTGAAAACTTAAGACAATCCTGAATATGTCAATTCTTACAAATTGAAAGTTTGAATATGTATAATTTATTATATGTAAAAAAGGTATTTTACACAATTAGGTCTAATATGATAAGAAAACTAAGTAACTCCATCTTTTTATGGCACTTTGTTTAATTGGTATATGTTATATATAAATCCCTTTTATCTAAGAAGTGGTAAAAAAAACTGAGACAAAATATTTGCTCCCCAAAGCACTAAACAACCTGATTAATCATGTTAAAAAGTATAAAGATTTGCTGGGTGTGGTGGTACACACTTGTAATCCCAGTACTTGGGAGACTGAGACAGAAGGATCACAGATTCATGGCCAGTCTCAGCTACTTAGTGAGGCCATGTACAACTTAGTGAGACCCTGTTTCAAAATAAGAAAAAAATAAAATAGGACTGGGGGTATAGCTCAGAGGTAGAACACTCCTGGGTTCAATCACCAGTACCACAAAAAACAAACAAAAAAAAGTATTAAGATTCACTGAATTACACATATAAGCAATTACTCTGCCACCTATTTTACTACAGACCTGCCTGAAAACCTTAACCCCTATGCACAGATAGAAGCCAAGGTTTGTGAAAGACATTTTAGGTAACTATGCTGACTGAAGACAGCTAACACAGCAGAACAGTGAAAAATCAGAAATAATACTTACTACTAAGTACATACAATTAACTCACTATTAATCACTGTTATGAATAGAGTTCCATCTCCAAAAAGATTATGTTGAAGTCTTAACCCTTAGAAACTCAGAATGTAACCTTATTTGGAAATACAGTCACTGGAGATGCAATTAGTTAAGATGAAGTCATACTAGAATATGCAGGCCCTTAATATAACATGACTGGAGTTAAGGATGTAGCTCAGTGGTACAGCAATTGCCCAGTATCCCGGAGGTACTGGGTTCAAGTCCCAGTACTGTAAACAGGCATTTTTAGTCAACATTTTTCACCTCTGTGACCAAAATACCTGACAAGCACAACTAGAAGAAAGATTTATGTAGTTCACAGTTCAGAGCTTTCAGTCCATGATCCCCCAGCTGCAGCTAAGTGCTTCAGTGGCAAGACCTCAAGACATGGAAGCAGGAAGGAGAGGAGCAGGGACAGATACAGCACCCAAGCATGTCCCACCTCTGAACCTGCCCACATTGCTTAATACATGACAACAGATCAAGAGTTTGGGGACATTTTAAATGAAAACTCTAACCTTCCCTTATAGACTTCAGAAGGAACATGGTCCTGCTGAGAAGCTAACTTTAGACTTCTAGCCTCCAGAACAGAACTATTTTATTTTTTATTTGGAAATCAGGTCTAAGTTGCTGAGGGCCTAAGTTGCTGAGGCTGGCCTGGAACCTGTGATCCTTCTGTCTCAGCCTCCCAAGTACTGAGATTATAGGAGTACAACACCCCACCCAGCTACCTCATTCCATTTTTTAAGTGTAAATGATTTCTTTTAGACTTTAGATTGCATTAAGGAAGTAATACTTTTGTTGGATATCATTGTAATATTCTGGTTATCTTTAGATCCTTATCTAGTAGAGTTATATATTGAAGTATTTAGGAGAGAAATGATAACATTCAGAGAAAATTATTCCAGAGAAAGTACCTAGGAATTTGCTTTAAAATACCCTAGGGAAAAAAACCAAAAGTATGGAGGAGAAATAAATAAACAGGTAGAATGTTGGTAACTGCTGAATAATTATTATAATTAAACATAGTATAGCATAAATTCTGTGTTACATATGTTTGAAAAACTCTACAATAAAATCACTTTTAAAAATGGCCCCTAAGCTTAAGAAAATACTAAATATAATCAAATAACTAAAAATTGTTTTCATTTTCTGAGGTTAAAAGAATGAATAAATGAAAATACATATATAAATAAAATACATCTTAAGATATATGTACCTACACAAATCTCAAAAAAAATCAGAGAAAAAAATGACATTTGAACAAAAAAGAAATGTATAAATTTAAAACATGTTGAGATAATCATGAGAATGAAGGAAGTAGTCCTTAAAAGTTTGCAAAATTGGATAGGGAATATAGTAGGCACTCAATAAATGTTTTTGAATGAATGATACCCTATAAATAATTGTATTTCCTCTTACAGAATCTGAGAATGTTCAACGTCTAAATTTCTATAAACAGTACATTCAATGAATTTAAAACTTCTTGATTCTCATATATTTTTACTAAACTTTTCCTTAAAAGATATTTCTCGTGAAAAAAATTACTACTTAAAAACTAAGATAAGACCCTAGATACAACTTCATTCAACATGCTCATTTGTACATTCTGAAATAATGAGGCCCAGAATAACACAGGTTTTACTTTCAAAACATTACTCACTTCATAAGACCTGAATTCTTCTTACTAAATGGTCCGATGATTTTAAACATCAGTTCCACAACTCCATTTTTCCCTAAAGATACTGAATTCACGGCTGAGAGGGGGGGGAAAGATGCAAAATGATTTTAAAACTTCAGTAACTAAAATAATGTATACCCTTAGTAAGTAATACATACCCTCAAACACATACAAAACACTTAGTAAATGTATACTTAAGATAATAATCACTTGAAGGAATGATTCTTTTTTGTTGTGTTTTGTTTGTTAGTTTTACTTTACTTCTATAGGAAGTTGCAAGGAAATTCTGAAACTAAATTACATCCCCCCAAAAAATTATTAAACAAAAACACTCCATTTTCACCATTTGTTTTCTCAACAAAGGTAGTGAGCAGGAGGACTGAAAGACAATAAGCAGTCTCTGCCCTCAGAAACAGAGAGAATGACAAAAACAATAAAGCAACTGCTAAATTACTTTCTAAGAGATTTAGGGTTACTACTGTCTCTTTGGGTTATACCACTAAGGAGTCCCTCTTTCAGAGTGAGGTAGATACATTTCTGGAGAAAGTGATGCCTGGGCACAATCTAAGATGTGGAGTTGGCTGGGACAGGAGGCAGAGTAAAGGCACAAAGTGGCTCTGGAGTATCTCTGGAGAAAGGAATCTGTTGTCTCATGAACAGTAGGTCTGAGACAATGAATATTATGAGTATTAGCAGTTACATTTTGCTAAAACATACAGTATCTGAAACATAGAAATGGGAAGATGAGGTGGGGAAAAAAAGGTAAGAAACAAATTATGAATGTCCCTAGAAGTTGTTATTTTCAGATAGAACAACAAATCAGAAATCAGATCTGTATTTTAAGTAAACAGGTCAGAATTCACAGCACTCTGGGAAATGGGTTTCACAGGCACATTAGGAGACTATGGTCTTGGTGAGATGTAATGATGACCTTAATGGAAGCAACTGTAGCAGGGGAAAAGTAGGAACAACTGTGGTATTTCACAAAGAATATGCAGACAATTACCTAACAGGAAATTGTGCCTAACATTTTAAATTCTGAACAAATAGTATTTTAAAAAATTGTAGATAAGCCATGTGCTAGCCTTCCAGTGGTTAATTCAAAAAAATGCCACCAAAAATGCAGCTCCTAATGTTCTGTACAATGGAATTAGTTTCTTTTCTGTTCATTATTTCATTATCCCTTCTAAGTTTTATGGCTGTGCTGTCTTCCTTCTTCCTCAATTGGGGCATTCAATGATTTTGTAATCCAATTCGGTTTTCATTTTTAAGTCAACTATTTTCTGTTGTCTATGATTTGTCTTTTATTTGTTCCTTTACTATTTCATTCCTCTACTTTTGTTGTGCTTCTCTGTTCTTAATGACTATAGCTGTATATCTAACTCATTCATTTCCTTATACTTTTTAATTATACAAGTGTTCATTATTTAAATGTTCAAAGCTAGTTTCTTCTGATCACACCTCAACCATATTGTCAAAGTATAGATATGTATGTACACACACTTACATTTATGTCTATACATTACATACACAGACACTTAGCCTTTTATCATTATTTCGCAATGATACTCTGCAATAACATATATCCTCTAATTTAATTTTTAGGTTCTTTCATTAACCACTTAAATCTCACAGTCAGAGGGAAAAACATTAATTCCTGTATGGCTAAGTGAGCATGTATACTCTGCAGAGTGTTCTATCCCCAGGTCTTGGATAGACCATCCCCCTGTGACCTCTGCTCTTCACTGACTTCCTCAGAGGTGTCTGTTCCATTTCCTTTCTGTCCTGCTACTTTCCTACTGATTACTGAGGAAAATTACTCCTGGCCAACTGTCCCACAGCATGCCTGCCTTCTCCACTTTCATCTGTGAAAATCCACAGAGACGTATGAGTTTTACCAGCAGATATACCCGCATATTTTTCCACAACTTTCCCACAGTCTGCCTATTCTTCCACTTCACTTTCTCAGTCTTTTACAAATTGGGGGAATGAATGAGAGTTATTATGATTTTGTCAACTCACTTTCTTACCATATAACATTTTGTTGAAGTGGATATTGTTAAGTTACAACAAGCCATATTAAATCTTCTCTTTCTCCACAAATTTGAGAGGTTTACAAAGTTAACTTAAATTTCTCATCTTATATAATTTCAAAATACTGTGTAAACTAAAAGCTACTTTGAAATACTTACAATTGGCAGAATATACTCGTAAAAGCTGAAGACAAGGTAGAACCAAACGATGATTCTGCAAATTCTGTTTGACCAAACTCAGGGTTATATTCAGAGCCCCATTAATTCTAGCTTTTACTCCAAACTTTTTATCTGTTTTAAAAAAAGGAAGCTATTAACATGTAACTTTTGAGTGAAAAGAAGTTATAAAGCAATAACATTTTAAATTTACATTATTAATTTAAACATCAAATATGAAGCTGACCTGACACAATTAAAGTTATAATCATTTTTCTGTAGCATGATTTTTAAACTACTCTTTATAGTTTTGAAGCATGATTGAAAAGTGTCCTAAGGGACAAGCGGAGGAATAGGGCAGGCGGATTGGGGCACATGTAAGTCTGTCTAATTCAACACATTTCCCAGGAGTACCATCACACAGTTAAGAGGAAGTGTAAAGAATTTAAATGTCCATGACCAGTATTACTAATATAATATGAACAATATTCTTTTCATACTTACAAAAGAATATAAATTAACAAAAAATGAACAGCTTACATAAAAGATAATTTGAAAAATATTATCAAATAAATTTCTAAGGGGATATAATTTAACAGAAAACAATCTTTTTAAAATTATTTAATGGTACAGATTTATGGGGTATACTACAATAATTGAATATATGCATACAACATGCAATGACCAAATTAGAGTAGTTAAAAATTTCTATCTCTTTAATTTTTGTTGTTGTTGTTGTTGTTGTTTAACCATGCATGGTGGCACATGCCTGTATCCCCAGTACTTGGTAGGCTAAAACAGTAGGATCACAAGTTCAAGGCCTGCTCATGGTAACTTAGCAAGACACTTATTCAAAGAAAAAACAAAATAAGGCTTGGGGTATAGGTCAGAGGGAGAATAGCTCCTGGGTCAATCCCCAGTACCACAAAAATAATTTTTAAAATTTTTGATTAACATATAATAACTGTAGATATTTATGAGGTACACTGTGATATTTTGATACATGAATAATGCCATATATATTAACCAAATCAGGATAATTAATTTCTCTACCTCCTTGTCATTACTTTGTGTCTGGAGAAAAAAGGAGTTATTAACTGTTATTCTCACAAGTTTAAAACAGTAAAAAAAAAATTTAAGTAGGAAATACTAAGATTTAAACAAAAAAAGTAAGAAGGTCCAACAAGCAGAGACATGTCATAAACAGTAAGAATTCTCAGTACTTGAGAGGCTGAAATAGGAGGATCACAGGTTAAGTAGCCTCAGCAACTTAGTGAGAACCTGTTTCAAAATTAAAAATAAAATAAGGCTGGGGGTCTAGCTCAGAGGTAGAACATTCCTGGGTTCAGTTCGCTGTACCAAAAAAGAAAAAGAAAAAGAATTAAATGTTTCTAAGGGATTGCTACTCTCATCTTACCACTCTCCCCCCGCCCAAAAAAGAAAAACACTGAAGAAATTACAGTCCTTGAATGACATTAAAAATGGATAACTGTGACAAATAGTAAAGGAAATAGCACAAATTTAAAATATGTAGGAGGAAGCCAGGTGTAGTGGTGCATATTCGAATCTCAGTACTTGGTAAGCTGACACAGGAGGATCACAGGTTCGTGGCCACCAGCCTCAGCTACTTAGGGCCTCCGCAACTTAGTAAGACCATGTTTCAAAATAAAATGAAATAGTATTGGGAGGGTATAACTCAGAGGTAGAATGCCCTTAGCATTCAATCTCAGGTACCACACATACCAAAAAAAAAAAAAAAAAAGTAGGAGGAAATTAAAAATGACCTATGACTTAAAAGGGACATTAAAAAAATACAAACATAAATTAAATACATCAATATCTTAATTTAATTTCATGAAAACTAGAAGAAAGATAACCTGGTTCTAATTAGAGGAGGAAGCATGAAATAACAATATTCATCAACAAATAAGGTTTTGTTACTTTATTTTTCATTCTCATTTTATACAAAAAACTCAAAAGAGAGCCCTTAAAACCCAAATACAAGCCAGGTATGGTGGCACATGCTTGTAATCCCAGTTCTTAGGAGGCTCAAAGAGGAGAATTGTAAGTTCAAGGTTAGCCTCAGCTACTCAGTCAGGTCTTCTGCAACTTAGTAAGACCCTGTTTCAAAATAAAGAATAAAAAATAGGACTGGGGCTGTAGAATGCCTCAAGTAGAATATCCCTGGATTCAATCCCAGGTTCTAAAAAAAAAAAAATTAAAATAAGAGACAAATTTCTTAAACAAACTAAGTAAATATTTTAGGTTTTAATGATCCCTAATATATCCAGAAAATTAAAGTCACTTCAGGGTTGCATTCTTTAAAACAACATCTTTTAAAAGTACTAGACATTTGCACTATAAAGATAGCATGAAATACATAAACCATGTACATATACATAGGCACATTTTTTTGTGTATGGTACTAGGGATTGAACCCAGGGGCATTCTATTTCTGAGCTACACTCCAGCTTTATTTTATTTTTCATTTGGAAACAAGGTGTCACTAAGTTGCAGAGGGTCTCACTAAGTAGCTGAGGCTGGCCAGGAACCTGAGATCCTCCTATCTCAGCATCCCAAGTACTGGGATTACAGGAGTGCACTACCACACCTGGCTCATATGCACATTTTTGAACAAGCAATTTAACCAGATATTTCAAAGTTTAGGAGCCATATGCATACCACAAAACAATGACAAAACTCCTAAAACATACAGTAAAGATAGTCATTTTAACCTTTGTGCATGTAGACAACTATAAATCAAATTTAGGTTCTATTTGAACTAAGCTTTCCTCTGTTAACATAAATCACTTTCCTCTTTTGTTCAATACCACATTCTTGTCAGTTTTTAGTATTTTACATGTCTAACTATTGTAGTAATCAGTCTTATAACTTTTCCTATTTTGATGTTCATAACTATAACTTTTCCTATTTTGATGTTCATAACTAGAATTCAAGTTCCCTGAGCACTGCAATTGTTTGACACAAACATGACTGTTAGTGAAAAGCAATGACATACCTCCATATTCCTCAAAAAATACTCCTATCCAAGTTTATTGTAGTAATCAGTCTTATAACTTTTCCTATTTTAATGTTCATAACTAGAATTCAAGTTCCCTGAGCACTGCAATTGTTTGACACAAACATGACTATCAGTGAAAAGCAATGACATATCTCCATATTCCTCAAAAAATACTCCTATCCATGTTTCTTCCTTCTAGCCTCAATAATATATATACTATGAGTATCCCTTACACACACATATAAGCAGGCACACAAACACACTAAAACACAACTGTGATTCTAACATATTTGTCTTTCTTTTTCTACCACATGCAACAGAATTCCTCATGAATTCTGGATCCTCATTTCTTGCAAGTTATTACTTGGCCATAAAAAGCATTCCATTTCTAAAACCAAGAAAAAGCAATAGCATTTAAAATTTTAAAAACTATATATTTTCAATGCACAAAGAATCAATATTACAAAGATGGTTCAAGATTCAATCATTATACAAGCAAATCCTTACCTTTTGGTCCAATCTTTGCAAGAACAGAATGAATCTGTACCATTAACTCTTCATGTGGGGGTGATTCTTTACTGGCATTTGTAAGTAATTGTAACAATATTTGTGAACCACCTTTGGCAACTAAGAAACTAGCTCTTCGACCTCCACCTAAAAAAAATAAAAATATTAACAGCAAATCTTCCCATAGTAGGTTTCACAATGTGTTATCATTCAAGAAATATTTAAAATGATGATTTCTAAAATCAAACAAATATTATCAGCTGGGCATGGTGGCGCATGCTTGTAATCCCAGCATTTGGGAGGCTGAGACTGGAGGATCCAGGCTCGAGGCCAGCCTCAGCTACCTAGTGAGGCCCTCTGCAACTTAATGAGACCTTGTTTCCAAATAAAGAACAAAAAATAGGGCTGGGGGTATAGCTCGAAGGTAGAATGCCAGTGAGTTCAATCCTCAGTACCGCAAAAAAAAAAAAAAAAACAAAAAAAACAAATATTATCAAAATCACATTTTGTGTTATCTATCTCATTTATTTAACTAGAGAGCCGCACACAAAGAGGAAATACAAGTGAACCTAGAATTTTTATTCTAGATTCAAGGCTCTGAAACTTATGGTTGCAAGAATAATTTGAGAAATACTCGAATATACCAAAAGCAAACCAAAACAATGGAATATGACATTTGAGTTTCTAAATCCCAATACTCAGAATAGCTTCCATGAGTAATAGAAATTTCAAAAAAAGAACACATGATATAGTGCTGGCCACTACTTACAAACAGAAATTAGAACAAAGGAACAAACACTTACTAGCTGAAATCAGCTCAACAAGAATGCTTAAGATGTTTAGCATAGTTTGAAGATCTTTCGTGTTCTGAAACAAAGAGTTGATGAGCTTTATTAAAACGTTGTAAATTTGTGATGCTCAAGCTTTTTGTACCTGTTGGAAATTGCCTATATTTTACAAATGACCCTCCCAATTTCTCTAGGAACAAATGTATTCAAGTTTCCACCATTCTCTCATTACTTCAGTTTCTTCTTACCTAGAAAAATTTTTCAAATCAATGTAGTTATTCTTTTCTTAAAATCAACATTATTGCAAGAGGAATTTATCATGTGAATACCTCGTTTTTCTATCGAATAGATAATAAAAGTAAATGAACTACTGGGGATAGAGTTCAATAGTAGAGTGCTGCCTAACATGTCCAGGTCCTGGGTTTAATCTAATGAAGGAGGGAAGAAGGGCAGGAAGAAGGGAAAATGAACCACAATAGAAAAGGCAGTACAATATATATATGATGAATACTCAGTCACTGAAAGCTCCTGTCTCAGAAAGCAATCATATCATCAATTTCTTATGAATCCTGACAAAAATAATATGCACATACATACAGGCCTATTAATCCAAATGGTGCTGCCCTATAGATACTCCTTGGCACCTTGACATTATAAACATCAATAAATAAATAGCTTCTTCAGTCTTTTAAAGGACCACAGGCTACATTCCATTATATGGCTATAGAATTTGTTATATAACCAGTCACCTATCCATGGGATATTTAAGTTGTTTTTAGTATTTTGCTATTTAAAAATTATAATAAGCAAGAGTATATGTATGTATACATGTGATGAAAATATATTTCTGTGTGTGAAATAAATTCCCAGAATTTCCAGGTCAAAGAATATGGTTTTGGGGCTGGCTATGGTGGTACATGCCTATAAATCCCAGTATTTGGAAAGTTGAGACAGGAGGATAGCAGGCCCTCTGCTGCTTATTGCGACCCTGTTTCAAAATAAAAAATAAAATAGGGCTGGGGGTGTAGCTCAGAGGTAGAATGACTGAGGTTCAATCCCCAGCACCACACAAAAAAAGGAATATGAGTTTTTATTTTGATGGATGTTACCAAATTGCTCTCCTTGGAATAATTTATACTCCCATCAGCAATATTCCAATGTCTGGACAACCAATCTAATAAATGAAAATGCTTAAACACTGTTCTTCAGTTACATTTCTCTTTCTAAAAATAATGCTTTAAGCCAGGCATGGTGGTACATGCTTGTATCCCAGTACTTGGGAGGCTGAGACAGGAGGATCACAAGTTCATGGTCAGCCTCAACTACTTATTGAGGCCCTCTGCAACTTAGTGAGACTCTATTTCAAAATAAAGAATAAAAAATAGGGCTGGGAGTGTAGCTCAGAAGTATAATGCCCCTGGGTTCAATCCCCAGTACCAGAAAAAAAAATAATAATAATGCTTTATCCCAAATGCCTTTCTTTTTCTAAAAACTGTCCAATCATTTATTTTTCTGAAAACTGTCTTGGTATTTTAAGCTAAAGATTTAACCTTTACATGGTTCTGTGGGGTTACTGAGGTCTTTTCCTTACTGATTTGTAGTTTTATGTCAAAATAATATGAGTTGAATTAAGTTTTTCTTCAGTTTTCCAAATCCTTTAATTTTTTTTCACGTACTTTTGTTAATGTAGCTGAAATTATCAACCTTTTCTTTTACAACTCCTAATTTTTATACATAGAAAAACCTTCCTTGTATAAGATTATTTAAAAATTTCTCCCATTCCTTCCCCTAGGATATGACTTCATTTTCCATGCTTACATCTTTGCTTGGTACGGAGTTTACACTGGGGTAGGATGTAGAAAGGTAGACTCCAACATTGTGCTTTTCCAGATAGCTGCCACTTGGCCCAGCTCTACTTATTAAGGAATCTCTCTATTCATTCCTGATCTAAAATGCCACCTTTATCAAACAGTACTGAATTCCCATAAGCACTTTAAATTATTTTTTGAATTTTCAATTCTGTTATACTAATATCTATATACTACTCATGTGTAATTTCTAAACTAATTACTGAAGCTTCATAATGTTCTTTGATATTTGGTAGGGATGGTCTTTTCTCATTTGTCTTCTTTTCAGGAATGTCCTTTCTATTTCTGCTTATCTTCCTCCACTTGAACTTTATTGAGATAGCGCTAAACTGGCAGGTCAATTTAGGAGGTTAAGACTTCCTATCAAAGAACATAAACTCATTCCTTGTTCTTAACACTGCACTGAATAAAACATAAACTGACTCTGAATTCATCCTCCTATTCTACCTAAAACTTTTACACTGACATAGAAATTCAATTATCATCAATATAACATATGCAACCAATAAAAAATAGTGAAACAAATCATGAATGTATTCAGCTAACACAATATAATAAATAAGAATTTCTATTATCAATTGTTTACTTTAAGCTAAAGATTTATCTCTAGATAATACTTTTTTGTTGTTGTTTTGTTTTGCAGTACTGGGGATTGAACTCAGGGGCATTCTACCTCTGAGCTATACCCCCAGCCCTATTTTTTATTCTTTATTTTGAAACAGGGTCTCACTAAGTTGCGGAGTGCCTCACTAGGTAGCTGAGGTTGGCCATGAACCTGGATCCTCCAGTCTCAGCCTCCCAAATGCTGGGATTACAAGCATGCGCCACCACGCCCAGCTAGATAATACTTTTTTAATCACCAAGAATAGCATGTTAAGATTAAAATTTAGTTATAATCACTGGGAAATATATTTAGATGTTTACATAATACATGTTAGAATATTTATAGCACCATTCCAAATAGTAATATGAAACATAAAACAAACTTCTATTCATTAGGTTTATATCTAGAATTGTTTTTTCAGTACTGGAGATTAAACCCACAGCCTCCAGCCTAGTAGGCAACTGCTCCACCAATGCACTACATTCCTAGCCTTCAAAGAAAAAATGTTACACTGTGCGTGTGTGTGTGCGCGCGTGCCCGCGCCCATGTGTGCGCCTGTGCACGTGCACACACATGCAGTTTTTTTTGTTGTTTTTGTTTTTTTGCTTCCCTTTCAGTATTGCTTCCTATTAGTAAATATATAATTAAAGATTGGTAGCCTGGTGGAATGGCACACACCTGTAATCCCAATCCCAGTATTTGGATGAGGATCGTAGGTTTGAGGCCAGCCTTGGTAACTTAGCAAGATCCTATTTCAAAATAAAAGAGTGGGGGATGTAGTTTGAGGCTAGAATGCTCCTAAGGTTCAATCTCATGTACAAAAAAAAAAAAGACTTTTAGTGATATACCTCTAATGTTGACAGCAGAACTTCTATTCCTGTAGAACCTTTGGCTGTCATTTCTCTCCTTGTTTTTTCTGAAAAGTAGAAAGCAGGTTTTTAACATGCAGGAAAGTAGTATGCCAAGTTTTGTTATATACAGCTAACATGGAATCACCAAGTCTCCATTGGTACTAAACTGGCTGCTAGACTTACTCCCTGATGTTGCAAATTCTTTTTTTTTTTGCAGTTTTTTTATTCTTTATTTTGAAACCGAGTCTCACTAAGTTGCGGAGTGCCTCACTAGGTAGCTGAGGCTGGCCGCGAACCCGGATCCTCCGGTCTCAGCCTCCCAAATGCTGGGATTACAAGCGTGCGCCACCACGCCCGGCTGATGTGGCAAATTCTGTTCTGTGGGGACTTACAAATTTTAGTTAACAAGCCCTTCCTTGCATTTATTCTCAGTTCCTTTCAATTCATCTAAAATCTTAAAACCAATAACATAATACAGGTGCCAAACTAGGGTGAGGCAGGAGTTGTAACAGTAGGTTTCCTTCTTTATGAACAGAACTACAAAACAGCTAATCAAAATGAGTGAAAGCAGAACTTAGTATCATTTGTAAATATTTTGACTATATTAATACTATTTCAAAATTCTAGATCACGCAAAAATTAGAAATGTGTGCATGTATGCCTTTACCAGCTTGTACCTAACAAAGATGTATGATTACAATGCACTAATTAAAAAATAAGAAATCAAAAATAGAAAAACAAATAAAATAAATGAAAAATAAGCAATTTCAAAAAAATAAACAAAACTAAGGAAAAATAACTTCTGTAAGAATCAGGAGACAAAATCACCCATCTTTCCTGTGACTGGAATGGGAAAAAAAAGTCTAAATGTTTTATTATTTAAGAGTTCGTACATCTTTTTCACAATTCTCCTAGATTGTAGGCCATCAATTAGACAAGGAACATTTACTATTCAATGTGCTTTACCTACATTATCTCATTTGCACCTCATTGTAACTCTCTGGGGGGGGGGGGGAATATCCTTTTTCATGGACCAAAAATGTCTCCTTTGAGAGAAGAGAATAAATACATACAAAATCATTGAACAAATTAGTGAAATAAACCAAGTGACCCAAATGTTTCTGAATCCAAAGCTATGGTCATTCACTAATATGATTACTGCCTAAGAGATATGGTACTCCTCCCCAATATTTTCCACCGCTAAATAGTAATGCCAGAAAGTCTTTTGAACATGAGACAAGAATGCCATTCAATTCACATGGTGAAACTTAAAAAATAGAACACAAACATTCCATTCTCAATAATACAGATTCCGCAATAAGCCTCAAAGGACTACAGTACCAACTTCAATGTTCCTTATGGAAACAGTCAATGTAGTTTAAAGGCAGAAAAATTAGCACTAAGGCCCAGATGAGAGGAAAATTTCAACACAAGGGGACCTCAGGCTTCTAAGCCTTTATAACATCCCAGTTTTTACCACAGCAAATTCTGACACCCATTTGAAAATTAAGTTACTCTAAATTAGCAGTTGTTTTAAAAAGGTAGAAATGTACCACAGAGAGGTTATAGGAAAATGTTATTTATGACATACTATCTACAACATAAACATGCTGGAGATTAGATGTCATATTTATCTTTGAAACAATAATTTTATGCTATTATGCATCATCTTAGGGCCAGTTAGTGAGCTCTTAAACTTATAGAAACCTTACATCTTTCAAAACAGAAACTCTCATTAAGTGGCATGAAGATCTAAAACATTGTTCATCTCTGTTCCCTCCTGCCATATTGCTAATGCTTAAAAGAATGACATATTTCCTTACCTATAAGAAAAGGAAAAGCTTATTAATGTTAACAAACTAAATTTCTCCTTTTTAAAAATTATGCTTCCTTTGACAACCCAACCTATCCTTCAGCCTCTCCTTAGCTCAGCTACTTCCACCAAAAAATATTAAGAGTAAAAAAGAACAAATTAAATACTGTTTCAAAGATTCAATGTATTCTTGATTTAATGAAGACCACTGATTTAATGGTCAAATCTATTTAAATATCATTATCATGTAGAATATTCAGAAGACAGAGAACCTACTACTAACAACCCCTACATTTTCACCTTTATGGGGGGCACCCAACTTTCCCACCACAAACCCATATACAGAAATGAATCCCCAAATGTGCTTTCACTACTTCTACATCAAAACAAAAATAATGCAACAAGAACTTTTTCCTAACTTATTTAGAAAGCAATTAACACTGTATTGTTGAATTTATAACATGTATAGATATAACATATCCAACAATAAGAGCATAAAAAAATAAAAAGGAAATAGAAGAAAGTATCAACATTTTACTAGAACTGAATATACCAGTAATAAGTGGTTTCCTACAGGAACCACTTTAAAAAAAGGCCTAAAATTGTCAAAAGTTAAGTTAAAAAAAAAACCAGAAGCAGTAAAAGATGAGAAGATGAATGTAAAAGATATGAAACATTTTAAAACGAATAGCAAAATTCCAGATGTAAATCCTGTCATATCAATAGATATATTAAGCTAGGAGTACTAAACACTCAAACTAGATTTTCTCTAAAAATCAAGATCCAAAAATAAATTATCTTCAAAAACCACATTTTAAGCTGGGCATGGTGGC
>PVLC010031140.1:0-18996 GCA_004027655.1 Graphiurus murinus
GTGTGTGTGTGTGTGTGTGTGTGTGTTGGTACTAGGAATTGAACCCAGAAGCATTCTACATCTGAGATACACCTCAGCCTGATTTTATTTTTTATTTTGAAAAATAGTCACTAAGTTGCTGAGGCAGGTCTCGAACCTCTGATCCTCCTGTCCCAGTCTCTCAAGTAATCATTTACCGCTATGCCTGGCTTGTCAGATTTTTTTGGTTGTTGTTTTTTGTAATTTAACAATATTCCTCCATTACCTTTTGACTTGCATAATTTCTATCTTTGATTTTTTTTTTTTGTCTGTAGTGTTGTTTTCTTTCTGGCTGCTTCTATTATTTTCTCTTTATTGCTGAATTTAAGCAATTTGATTATTCTCTGCCTAGGTGTAATTTTCTTCCTGTTTCTTGTGTTTGAAAGTTTTCAAATTTTATATCATCCCACAGCTCACTGATATGACATCCCCCCGTGGATTTTTTTTCATGTTTTATTTTGCATAGTCTTCTGTTTTTGTGTATATAACCTTTTCTTCTGCTTTGTGTAATCTGCTGTTAACTTCGTCAGTGTGGTGTGTATCTCAGGCATCATTGTTGGTATTTTTTAAGTCTTGTGCTTCTATTCCTGTATTTAATATGCTTGTTTTTTCTTTAAACGTATTGAATATAGTTGTAGTAACTGTTTTAATGTCCTTGTTTATTCTGCCATCTCTGTCATTTCCAGGGCTGTTTCTTGTGGTTGGTCTCTTCATTCTTGGTTGTGTTTTCCAGTTTTTTTCTCTCCGGGCTTGCTGTTAAGCTTTGTTGTGTAGGACCAAGTCAGAGTTTACTCTAGGGCTAACCTGTCTAGCTCCTGAGGCACAACCATCTTGGGCATTGTGCTTGATGCCCTGTGACCGTGAGGTTTTCCATTCAGGCTGAGGGGAACAAGAGCTTGTTCCAGCCACGAATGAGCTCTCTTCTGTTCCGTGGCCTCGATGGCTTTCCTCACAGACGTGTGCTTATTAGTACTCAGCTGAAGATGCCAGTGGGGCTCAGCAGGTCTCACGAACTGTGTCTGTGCGTGCTCCTGGTACTCCTCTCTAGTCTCCTTGGCCTCCCTGAGTCCCAGCTCTGCCTCGTCAGCTCATGGAGACCACCTGTTCTGCTGGCTGCCCTCCCTATGCTGTGGCCTAGCAGCAAGCTAGGGCCATTGCGAGAGTGTCTTCCTTTGCTTCCCTTCTCTGTCCCATGCTGCCCAAAGTGCAGTATTTAAAAGTCATTTTTCATAGGTCTCCTCCCCCGTGTTAGTTTTTGTCACATGTACATGTTTTTGTACATCTGACCCTATACATCTTAGCCGGAAGTGGAAGCTCGGTAGTGACTTTATTTTCTTCTAACACCTTTTGCGCTTGAAGCCTTCTCAGCTTCATTTTCTGCTCTGCCTCCTTTCGGCCCTCTACACCTTTTCTCTGGCAGACACCACACTTCTTCCCCCTCATCCTTGGCTCGTGCTTCTCCTGTTTCCTGACTTTGTTTGTCAGCATCTCTTCCTTCTCAGAGTCAGCTCACGGGCCTCTTTGGTGTTTCCTCACTTGAGGAGATCGCGAACCTTTCTCGTCTCCCTGTCTGTTCCTGCCATACATAAACTGGCTCTTCCGTGTTCAAGTGCATGTGTTGTGCACAGCGTGCAGACTGCTCCTGAGGGCACGGATGGAGCTTGAACGGATGGATATGATAGAAGGGATTTAACAAGTACACGTGTGTTAAATGTTGTTAAAATGAATTGTTTTTCTCCTCTTCTCCAACCTTTCCCCCAAAACCAGGCTACAGAAGAAGTTTCCAAAAATCTGGTTGCCATGAAAGAAATTCTGTATGGCACAAATGAAAAAGAGCCACAGACAGAAGCAGTGGCTCAACTCGCTCAAGAACTATATAATAGTGGGCTCCTCAGCACCCTGGTAGCTGATTTACAGCTCATTGACTTTGAGGTAAGAATTGAGTTTCTTAATTTTCAAAACCAGTACCCTATTCATAGTCCTTTCCCATATGTTCTTTCCTTTGGATCATCTTAAGATCCCTGTGGGGCTCTTGGCACGGGGCTCCTGAGCTCTGTAGCATGCCCAGACTGCCCGCCTCGTTAGCGGAGCCAGGCCGGACCCAGGTGTCCAGCCAGGGTGTTCTCTGTTTGACCACACTGTATGTGGAGTTTCTTGGGGTTTCGTGATGCCCTTTTGTTTAGCTTGTATTTCATAAAAAGCTGCTCTTGAAGAGCACAACAATGGATTACACAACTCACTAATCCTTGGCTCTAAGAGAGTAGACAATCTAAAGAAGATTCCAGAACATTAGAATTTTTAGATAAAATCTTAGAGAACATCCCATGCAGCAGAGGTCATTTGTTTTCTTAGCACTGTTTTAAATTTTAAAATTAGTATAATGTTTAAATAGCACATTTTATTCATAATTCTGCACTTCTAGCTTTTCTTGGGCAGTTCGATTCTGGCAGTACTGGGCCTGTAGTCCTGCCTGGCCCCTCAGCTGCAGGAGAGTTGTAGCCCAGGGGGTGATGCATGCTTGGGTTTGCTGGAGATAGCACAGCATACCTTTCCATCTCCAGGCCTGCTTTGCCCATTTACGTCTCCTGCCCAGCCTTGGTAGGCATTTGAGATTGTTGCCCAAGCTTATGTAGATGGGTCATGCTATGTGAAATATTTAGTGAATCTAACAGTGAGAGTAATGGTTCTTGATACCAGTCTGAATAAACTATTCTGGGAAGCCTGTGTGGTAATGAAGCTCTCTGACATAGTCACAGGCATTTTCTTCTTGACTCTCACCAGTGTGCTGTAAGCCCTAGTATTTATCAGCATGATTGATTGGATGTCTTTGCAAATGCTTAAAAAACAGGAAAATGTTTGGGGGAGAGGGGCTGGCAGCCAGATTAAATTTTAGAGGAGATGAAAGGGTATAGTTCCTAAATTACTTGATTGATTTTTGGGGGGTGGAGGGGTGCTGGGGATTGAACCTAGGGCCATTCTACCTCCCAGCTACACCTCCAGTCCTTTTTATTCTTTATTTTGAAACAGGGTCTCACTAAATTACTGAGACTAGCCTCAAACCTATAGTCTTCCTGACTCAGCATCCCAAGTACTAGGCCACCATACCCGGCTACTTGAATAATATGATACTAGAGGAAAATAAATTTATTTTTGTCCTGTAGAGCAGATAGAACTGGGATATTTCTGTTTGTATAGCTGATCTCATGTATTTTTAATAGTGTATCAAATTCCAACAACAATTTTTATTTCATCTGCAAAGTTGGGATGCACTGGAACATCTAGTTCCTTCTCCTTTGTCTGCCTCCACCTTTCTTGCTCCCCAAGCTTGACAGTGAATTTAATATTCATTTGGGACTTCAGAAACATCAATTTAAAACAATATGCCCTTGGGTGTGGTTCACAGAGACTGCCCTTCCTGCACCTGAGCTCACATGGGCCCCAGGACGATTTCTGTGTGTGTTAGGCAGGATACTGGGAAGCCAGCCTTTCACTCACTTGTAAAGTGGCCATTCTGAAGCACCTCTTGGGGTCCAATTCTCCACGTGTCAATTTCTGTGCAGCTTTCTGATTATCAGTTTCTCTGAATTGGTGGTATTGTCCATCTGTTCTGTACAGTGGTATAATAAAGTTCAGATCTCTGAACTACTGTATCATGTGATACTTAGTGCCACCATTATGAAATCATTCCTAAACAGAACTAGTTTAACAGGGGAATATGTCTACTTGCCATTAAAGTGCACTGCTTATGGAATTCTTTCATGTTATTACACTGGCAGAGTATGACTCCCCCTTTCCATGACTGAAGAGAGAAGTGTATGTGTTGTTCTCAGCACAGGCATCCTATGAAGCCGCCTGCCCCACTGGGGTGGGACTCAGACCCCTGTAGGTGATAAGCAGGCAGCAGCATTTTGTTTTCCATATCTGAGTCAGCATGATTCTGAGAGTTAGAAATGGTTAAGATTACATGTGGAATGTAGGGAGATTTCACTTTGTCAACACATTGTTCGTGTTAAAAATAGTACACGGTTAAAACTTAGAATTTGAAATTATAAGTAAAGAGACAAAATAAGGAAATTGAATGTTTAAAAAGTCAGATATTCAGTCACAATTATAAATATACAACAGTTTTCTTTGAGTTTATTTGGGAGGGTAGATGGGCATTTTGATGTTTAGTCAGGTAAATATTTTCATGATTGTATTCCTAATAGGGCAAAAAAGACGTGGCTCAAATTTTCAACAATATTCTCAGAAGACAAATTGGTACAAGGACTCCTACTGTTGAATACATCTGCACTCAACAGAATATTTTGTTCATGTTATTGAAAGGGTATGTACAATATAATAAAATTTATATTCTTAGTTGAAAATCAAAAGGAAAGGTTGCCTTGGGGGAAAAACAGGCTGGTGACTCTGGGAGCATTTTCTCTTTCGTTTAGTAAGCTTGTTCTTCCATAGACTTTGAACACATTTCACTCCTTAAAAATCCACCTGTGAGCTAATTTGAATGCAGAAATGCCCTATACATGGGGGTTTAAAATTAGGTGAATTATGACCCTTTTAATTCACAAGTCAAGCATGACTAAAGGAAAGAAATCCTTTGTGGTCTTATTCCCATTTTCTAAGATTGAAAAAGTTGAGTTTCATTGAAATCCCAGCCAAGTGATGTATTTAGAGACGTCTCCTCTGCGCTGGGTCTGCACACTGTCAGGCCGTGAGCGCTGCCTCCTAGGAGGAGCTGCATGCTGCCTGCAGAGGACGCCCGGGGAGTTTCACCTCCGTGTGCTCACTCACCAACCCACTTTTAATTGGGTAACTCATGGTGCAGTGCGTCTTCTGGAATTGTTACAGGACTAAGCAGACATTTATGATTGGGTAGTCTTGTCAGCTTAAAACACAAAACAGAAAACCTAAAAATTGAAACTTAAAGTGAAAAACAAACGCTCTTCTCTCGGAGCTGAGCCTCCCTCGCTGGCAAGGTAACCTCCTTGTTTAACAGCGCAAGGTAGCCTGCGCCTCTTTCTGACCCAGCACTGGCAGTGCTCTGTGAGCCTGGTGGGCAAGCATGGTCCCAGCATGACCGGCGGTGTGAATCGCCTGCTCTCCTACCCCTAGCTTTACTGTTTGGCTCGTTCTGATTCATATCTCTGCGGTTAACACTTCCCCCAAGTTCAGACTTGTTTAGACAAAGCTTGAGTCAGTGTGTGTGTTGCATGCCAGCGCTCTGTTCCTCCTTTCTATTTCTAACCATCTCTGTTGCTTCTTCAGATGTTGCCATACAGAACTTTTGGCATCTTATTTTCTGTTCTGTTACTCGAGCGTTGCCATGTAAACATGTAGTGAGTAGCCTGAAGTGTTGGTGTTCAGAGAGTAGCTTCCAGTTGCCCATCTGTATTTAAAGCCAGTATTTCCTTCAACATAGACACCAGTGGTTCCTAAGATCCATGAATTAGTTAACTCTGCCTGGGATTTCCCTTTACAGTAGCCAGAGGTATGCTATAAACATTGTTAGACACTATAAAGTAAGACTTTTGAGACACACTTTAAAGTTTACTGCTCTCAGCCAGAGCAGGAGCTTCAGCCAGGGAGTAGGAGAGAAGCCTGGGGAATGCAGCAGGGGTCGCACCACCCCTCCCCCCTCGCTGTGAGACTGTGCCTACAACCACAAGGAGTAACTCAGCAAGCCCTGTCCTACCCAGCTGCGCTTCAACTGCGCGTCAGTGCTCTGCCCCTCTTGCTGGCGCTATCCCTGCCTCCTCACTCATGGCTCGACTTCAGAGTGCATCCCCTCCAGTGTAACACACAGAAAAGTGTAATGCATTTACAAACCTGACACTACCCAGTACAGTGCCCAGCCAGTTTTCAGATTGCCTGGGGTTTTTCTTTTTGTTGTTGTTTTGCGGTGCTGGGGATTGAACTCAGGGGCATTCTACCTTCGAGCTACACCCCTAGCCCTATTTTTTATTCTTTATTTTGAAACCGGGTCTCACTAAGTTGCGGAGTGCCTCACTAGGTAGCTGAGGCTGGCCGCGAACCCGGATCCTCCAGTCTCAGCCTCCCAAATGCTGGGATTACAAGCGTGCACCACCACGTCCGGCAACCTTAGTTTTTGCAAAAATATATACATTAATATACATTTTACAGTTTGTTTCTTCTTGGTCATCATCATCATTTTTTGGTTTTGGTTTTTGATGTTTTGTATTAGGAATTGAACCCAGGGGCATTCTACCGCCAAGCTACATCCCCAGCCCTTTTTACTTTTTGTTTGGAAACAGGATCTCGCTAGGTTACTGAGAGTCTCACTGTGTTGCTGAGGCTAGCCTGGAACCTGTGATCCTCCTGTCTTAGCCTCTCAGGTGTGCACTACCACACCTGCCTCAGTTTTTCTTTTGAATTCGATTCTAAACAAGGTCCACAATATGAATTTGACTTTTGTGGCTTACCCTTCTGTTAATCTATAATAATTAATGTCCTTTTTTTTTTTAGCTTCATTTTTTTGTTGAAGCAACTGGGTCATTTGATTTGTAGATAGATTCTGTATTTGGGGTTCATATTCCTATGGTTTCATTCTTTTAAATTGTCAGTTCTAGGTCTCGGGGTTTGGTTAGATTTAGATTCACTTCTGGGAGCATGAATTCTTCATGAAGAGTTCTATGAACTTTTTAGTACTAGTTATCCCACTTAGGGTGATGTTTAGATTGACCACTGAACACAGGTATTACCAGTCTATAATCTGTCCATTATGAAGTTCTTTATCAACTTTTTACCTAAAGGTTTAGTATCCATTGAGAATCTTATCTAGATTCAAAATGGCAATTTCCTCGATTCTACTGTTACATCTCTGGAAATATAATTAAATGTTTTTCTTCTATAAAGAAGAACCTCTCCTGTTGATAACTTAGTTATCCCCAAAATATAAACTTTATGGGAAAGACTGATGTAGTATAATTAGTTGGTGCCCTGGCCACTTCTTTCTTTTTTTTTTTTTTTTTTTTTTTTTTTTTTTTTTTTTTTTTTTTTTTTTGCGGTACTAGGGATTGAACTCAGGGGTGTTCTACCTCCAAGCTGTATCCCCAGCCCTATTTTTTATTCTTTATTTGGGAGCAGGGTCTCACTAAGTTGCAGAGGGCCTCACTAGGTAGCTGAGGCTGACCGAGAACCCGGATCCTCCGGTCTCCGCCTCCCAAATGCTGGGATTACAAGCGTGCACCACCATACCCTGGCCACCTCTTTAGATGAACATTAAGTATGTTGTTTAAACATTATTAACTTGGACATTCTTCCCTTCCCCCTCTCTTTCTGTCTCTCTGTTAGATGTGTTTCAGTCCATTACAGTCATCATTTTTATGGCCAAGTTGTTCCATCTTAGACTCCTGGGAACTCCTTCATACTGGTTCCTATGTCCTTTTGGCAAGGCCGCCATTATCCTGATAGCTTCCTTGCTTTCTGGCACAAAATGACCACTTTGGTGGTCAGGAAACAACAATTTCTTTAAGGAGCCCTGTGATCTGCCTTAAAGGATTTTTGCACTTAGTTGATTAGTGATTTTAGATTACTTACATACAATGTGATTGTCTCCTCAGGCTGCAAGTACTTTGATGTTAGATATTTGGGGGGTTACGCTGCTAAAGCTAGTGCACATTCTGGATCTTGTTGCTAGTGTTGGGTTGAACTTGGAGGCAATAGTTTTTTCATCGGCCATTTAAAAGTTACCATGCTCTTTGTCTCAGTCCAGTGCTAACAGGTTGTTCAGCATAACTGCTTGCCATGTACTCACTGGTTTATGGTTTAATCAATTAGACAAGCTTGACAAACTTCCATCAAAACCTGCCCAACTTGTTTTTATAAAACTGCCTTACCCTGTCCTTCTAGTCTCCTGCCTATGGAAGATAAGCAGAGATGAATTGTGTGGTCAGCCATTTTGTGAGAGACATTTTAATCAAGTGAGAGCCAGTCATGCTAGCTGCCATGCGCTAGCTGATGGAAAGGAACATGGTTTTATCTTGTCTGTGATGGACTACGAACAACACAAGGATAATGCTACTAAACAACAGACTAGTGTTGCAATAGTTCAGAGGAGAAATAGAAGTTTGGTTAATAAAGCAAAGATTGGCCAAAGGAATGGGACTTAAGATTGAAGTCCCAGGTGGTTTAGTTTTCATAGGCAAAAAAAAAGAGAGAGAGAAGCAGCCTAGTGTATGGCTGGGAACAAAGGTCCAGGAGCAGAAGAGAGCAGTACATGAGCGGCAGCAGTAAGCAATAAAATCAGGGTTTTATGGCAGGATTGGGAGGTGGCTGTCTACCGGAGTAGTAGATTCCAGTGAGGGGAAGACTAGATATTAAGCCCAATCTTTTTGATGGACAACAAATAATTTTAAGCTCCTTCTCTGGAAATGCTGTGGATAAGCTTGTGTGTTTCGTGGATTGGTTAAGATGGAACTTGAACAAAACTACTGGTTAGGAAGCATTTGCAGCTTTCCCTAGCAATGTAAGTTAATGTAGTAGTGGGAATGGATAAAAGGAAATGAAACTAAGATATCTCTAAGAAGTATTAAAAAGGCCTGATAACACTGAAGATGAGATTTGGAGTGAAGAAGGTGTGAAGGGTTAGAACTGTGTCGTCCAATCTATTAGTTACTAAGCACATTTCAAACGCTCAGTAGCCACATGTGGTCAGTTAGCTACCGTGATGGACAGTACAGACTTAGCACATCTCTACCATCACAGAAAATCCTTGTAGACCTGGTGTTTCAAAACAAAATAATGCCAAATTACAGAAATAAGAAAGCAAGGGCATTGGATGTTATTTTGTGGAGGAAGATGAGATTTGGTTTTAGATGTTGAGTTTATGGTAGACCTTTGGCTGAAGTTGTCTAAGGCCACAGAAAATGCTTCCTAACTAAAATTCAGGCATAGAATTGAAGAGATTCAGGTAACATGAGATCTTATGGGCTTTCCTTACCAGGTTGGAGATGATGGGTCAGGACCTCAGCCAGGCCAGAAGTAGGAACAGTCAGAGGGGAGGGATAGAATGGAGGACTAGCAGTTTTGTTTTGTTGGTTAGGAGAAAGATACAAAGATCGGCCCTGTCAGAACACTAAGTCGAATGATCTTTTGTTATGAGAGAAGATGACTTATCTTAGCCAAGAGGAGGCCTTTGCTGGCCAGTTAGGTATTTCACAGGAGTGTTAGCAAATGGAATTTGACTGTAAGAAACTACAGAAGCATGGGAGTGGGAAGGAGATTAAGCCAACACATACAGCTTGAAAGGAGGTGAAAGACAGAGCAGCATGCCTGCTCAGGGCGAGCCTGTGAGAGGTCGGGTGCTCCAGACCGCGCTACTGGGCGGTCTTCTTTCTCATCTCAGGGAAGAGAAGGAAAAGGCCTGAACTGAGATGACAGGGCTGTGTGTGGAGACCTAGTGAGGGGCCCCAGGGTCTAGGTAGTCCGGGTGTCCACTCCTAGCGTGCTGAGTGCCCCCGGGCTCTCCATGATGGAAGTGCTTTGTGAAATCCTCAGGACTAGGCTTTCAACTTTTACATGTTACCAAGAGACTTGAGTACCATTTTGAGTGTTGAATTTGAAACAACAAAATATAAATGCCATATATTTGATAGACCTATTTAGGTACTATGAAATTCTGAACTTGAAAAAATATATTGTTTTTTGATTCAATTTTTGGCTTTTCTGAGTACTGAGGTATAAGCTAAGCCCAGTGGAATGGTGTAGCCCTAAATACTGCCTCCCAGGTCTTGTTAAAAGCTTACACAGTGCATTTCTGGTCGTGCAGGCACTCTTGGGGACCATTTCTCCTTGGTCAGAGGCAGCCGCCACATCCAGCGCACTCCCTGAGCCCCAGCTCCACGCGGAGAGAAATGCCTTTGTAACTGTGGTCGCTTAGTCAGACTTGGCTGAAACTTCCTGTTCCAAAAGTATGAAATGCTCACTGTCTTGGGAGAGCAATCATGTTTTGGCTTCTGGTATTTGTTTTTACAGGTATGAATCTCCGGAAATAGCTCTAAATTGTGGAATAATGTTAAGAGAATGCATCAGACATGAACCGCTTGCAAAAATCATTTTATGGTCAGAACAATTTTACGATTTCTTCAGATACGTCGAAATGTCAACATTTGACATAGCTTCAGATGCATTTGCCACGTTCAAGGTAACAAAAACGAATTTTAAATACACTTCCAAATCAGATCAACAGGTGTTCTGTTTTCCCCAAACCTTTTCTGGCCTTCTAGTCTATACACTGCTGCCCTCTAGTGGGAAGATAGAAGATATATTTTATATGTGTTGGTATGATTTAGGTATTTGCAGGAAAGAAACAACTTTAAAAAGGTGGAAAATTTTTATTCTAAAGTCTGTCAAAAAGAGAAAAGTCCTGGCATGGTCAAGATTTGCTTTTTTTATTAAAGTGCCCATTAAGTATAGAAAACAGACATGCAGGGCATCTAACAACAAGGTTTCTCCGTGTTGGAACACCGTAGCAGTTTCTCTGGCTAAGCACCAGATGGAGAGGTTGGCTTCTGTTCACGGGGCCATCTTTGTGATATACATGTCAGTTAAGTACTACAACCACATTTGGGGCGCCATGCTGTTGCCAGGCCTGCGGGAACAGTAGACTCACCAGAGCACGTCTATTAGATGCACTGTTCCATTACTGTTTCCTCCCTCCCTTCATCGACCTTACCTCCCTTGTTATGGATTTGAAGGAATTAAACACACACATGGTTTGACACCGCTGTACAACATACAGATTTTGTTTGTTTGAGTTGTAAGGTTCTTTGCTGTTTAAGGTATACAAGTAAAGCAGCAGTCTTGTATTCACTTTTTTCCCCAATAAGGGCAAGCCTTTATATATTACATTCCCTTATATCAAATAGTTAAGTGTTTACTATTTTAATGTGACCAGTATATTGTGTACTTACATGTAGACTACCATGCTCAGAGACCAGCACTCTTAAAATAAGAAATGTCTATTTTTCTTGTGAGACTTCAGTTTCATGACTATAAAGAACCATCATGTAATGAGTACAAACCTTGGGCTCTGGGTCAATAAACTTAGGATAGAATGAAGGCCTGGGCACTGGTCGTTAGGGTTTCACATTGAATAAGAATAGGTGTGAGAGTGCTTAAGTATTTGTTTCCCCAAACCATTAGAGAGTGTCAGGAACCTTAAGTAAGACCTCAGCTACTTATATGTCAATGTACAAAGTGGATTTGAGATGATAACATGGAGTGCCCGCTGTGACGGCGTAGGTGTCACGCAGTGGTGGGATAGGACTCATGATTAGAGTGCCCCGTTCAGGAGTGGGCAGGTGAGGTTGAGGGAAGAGGGTTCAAGCAGCAGTGGTGTGGGAGAGTGCAGCCAGACCCGGCCACATGGAGGTCATATGACCACATTGGCTCCAAGGTGAGCGAGACGCGCTGGCTACATGCCGGAAACGTGGTACCTGACAGTCTTGACTGGCCTTGCTGATGATGTCATCTCAATTAGGGTTGCTGGTTTCTGTTCATTCTCACTAAGGAGAAGATGGTGGTGATGGAATCAGGGGTAATGCTGTCCTGGTGGTCTTGATAGCCGCAGAGGGAAAGCCTGGGCTGAGCCAGGTGTGGTCTCCGCTTGAAGAAAGAGCCCAGGGGGAGCTGTAGAAGAGACGGTTGAGAAGCTGGCCTGGCTTCTCTATCTCAGCTGCTCCTGCTGACAGAGAGGGGCAAGTTCAGTAGAGCAAGAGACCACTCCAAGAAAAACAACAGCCAGCCGGGCCCATAGCCAAGACACTACATATGTAAGAGAAACGGCCTGCCACCTGATCTCAGGTGGCTAAATACCAAACAAACCAGAGCTAGCTCCTCACTCCTCCTGCAAGGACCTCGGGTCAGACGGGGCAGAGGACGGGCAGCTTTGGAGAGGCCACTTTTTAGTGGAATTAGGGAATGGATCTGTGTTCTGTGCTCTCCTTCGAGCAGGCTCCAGAGCTCCCTCCCCAGAGAGTACTCCAGACACACACCATTTTTGACAAATGCACCTCATCTAAAACCCTGAACGTAGAGCCTCTGGAATAGGTGCTGACTCTTAAAAGGAGATTAAAACTAGCTTCTCTAAATGTGGCCAAGATTCATAGTTTGAATGCATGGATACTGAAATAGTAAACCAGATGGCCAAATATTTATTAGTGATTTTTGTTTTGCTTTGGGGAATTAAAGAGATGGAGGGGGGGAAGTAGATTACCCAGAGAGGCTAGTGGGACTTGGAGCTTGATGTTATACCTGTGTAAGGTTCTAGAAAGCTTTTTTGTTTTGGCTTTTTTTATTGTTTTTGTTGTTCTGTTTGTTTGTTCTTGTGGTACTGAGGATTGAACCCAAAGGCATTCTACCTCTAAGCTCTACAGCCCTATTTATTTTTTATTTGGAAACAACAACAAAAAAAAGGTTCTCAATAAGTTGCAGAGGGCCTCACTCAATTGCTGAGGCTGGCCATGAACCCAAGATCCTCCTGTCTTAAGCCTCCCGAGTACTGGGATTACAGGAGTGTGCCACCACACCCAGCTAGAAAGCGTTTCTAAAGAGGTGATTTCCGAGCATTTTGGAAAGTAAGTGCAGCCATGCTAATCTCATAGATGCCGTAGGTTGGGGTGAAGGGCGTGGCTGCCTGTTTCAAGCCCGCTCTACTGCTGACTTACCCTGTGTCTCTCCATCTGTTAACTGTAGGTAGTGATTCGCATGTGTGAGGGGTTTTGTACCTCCACGCACTTGTATGCAGTAAACAAGTCCCTCTTAGGTGATTCCTGCATGACAGTGAGGATATGCTAGATACTGAAAAATTCTACCGGTCTATTCTCATGGGAACAGTGAAGATGAACTAAATGGAGTTTCAGCATAGTGATTCATCCAACGCCAGCCCATACATTGTTGGCAAATGGATTGCCATCACCCTGGAGGAGATTCTCTAGCAGATCTCCACTGGACTTTGTTCCACCTGGCCCAGCTGAACATTTTTATCCAAGGCTAAAGGGTGCCAAGTCATTCTTATCTAATGTGTAGGTGCTCGCCAAGAAGGGAAAGAGAGAGGTAACAGGCCTCTGGAAATTCATAAAGATCTGGAGAGGCCAGGCTAAAACGGAATGCGGCTAAATCCAGTAACCAAGGGCTTCCACTTGAGGACCCGCCCCGAGGGGAATAAGGCATGGGAATGATAGTTCATACCAAATTAAGTAGTTACCAAGTATAATTACCAGAATATAATTAATATCATATTCAGCCCTGTGAGGGGAGGCATTGTTATTATCTCTGTACCTGAGGGAACAGCCTAGAGATGTTGAGTGGAGACAGACAGTAAATGGGGAAGCTGGAATTTGAACCCAGGCAGACTGACTGACTCAAAGCCCAGGTTGAGCAGGCAAAGTTCTCGGTGCATCCAGGAAAACTAAGCAGTGTGACGGTGCTGCCCAAAGCTCCCTGTTACCCAGGTGTGTGACCTCAGGAGCAAATCAGTGCTCTCCCCTGCTGTGATCTCATCAGGGAACAGCACAGAAGGCGGTCACTTTGAGAGGCACATAGACAGATAGACAGCTTTTGGAAGACAGTAGTGGTGAGGGGGCCCAGAGCCTCTTCAGTCAAGAAGTATTAAGGGAACCGGGTGTGTTTAGCCTAGAGACGAAGTGGGGGCCTCTACAAATGGACTGAACCATCCTGTGAGCCTCAGAAGTGTCTGGAAATAACTTGGGAATGGGCTTTGACCCTATCACAGAAAGGACCTTCTAACTACGAGCGCTCCAGAGCTGAGCCACACGGGTGGAAGAACTGAGTTCCTTGTCCCTATCAGGCAGGAAATGGGGCCAGATGACTTGCCAAGGCTCTGGGGACACGCACACACACGCACACACATGCACACATGCACGCCCGCCACCGCTGCCACCAGGGCAGTACTTCGTCAGGGAGTCTAGGCCTGTCTTTGTTCACTTGCTATTTGGAACCCCAACTCAAGCTTTTAAGAAGCTTTTTAATTCAGCCCATTTTAGAAGTTGGCTCTTCAATCTGCTGAATTTGGGATGTGGATCTCTGGCTGTTCTTCAGTGTATGCCAGCACCTTGGATATACTGAAATTCAGATAGGTGGGATATCAGAAATCTTTTTCCCCCTTCTGACCTGATGTGGGATCACATGTACCATGTGTACTTTGCAAGTCACCGGCCGGGTACTGACTGTGCTTACCCTTTGTCCTTCATTTTTTCTTTCCCTCCCTCCCTTTCTCTACCGCCCCCCCTAGTATTGGGGATTGAACCCAGGGCATTGCACATGCTAAGCAAGTGCCCTACCACTGAACTACACCCCCAGCCCTTTTTATGTTTTTGGTTTTTGTTTTTTGAAACAGGGTCCAAGTTACTGCTAACTAGCCTTGAACCTGCCATCCTCCTAGCTCAACCTCCAAAGTACTGGGATTATAGGCCTATGACAGGCCCAGCTTCTCTCCTAAGCTTTTAATAATAGTCACTAAGTTAAGGATCCTTCTCATCTCTCAGTAGATGGAGGTACCACTCAAGACCCCATCTCCTCCTCTCCTAGCTTAGTATTAACATTTTCCCCCATTCTGGCTCCTGCTTGGGATCAGCCCTTCAGAGGGAATAGTCTCTTTACTCAAACTTTCGGTAAAAACCTGGTGCTCAACATGGTCATGCCTAGAGGACCTTCGCTTGGTAGGCACGTATACATACTTCCTGCCTACATGCTGCTCACTCTCCGCCTCAGGTGGGAGCCAGCTGCTGTCGAGTCCCCTCTCCGTCAGCATTGTCTTGCATCCAGCTGTGGCGGAGTGGTGAGCTACAGACACCTTTGGCTGCACCTCCTCATTGGCTTCAGCCACAAAAAAAAACAAAAAAAACAAAAAAAAACAGAAGTGGGACTCAGGCTTGCGTGGGCCCTGACACACTGATCCCTTAATCCACTTACCCCTTTGTTCATTCAAGTCTCCAAGCACAGCGCTCGTCCACAGGCGTGGGCCAGGATGCTACAATAACGGGATTTCTCCTGCCAGTTTCGTCTCTTTTCCATGAGGGGAAACCTTGCGGCACTCCACCGGCAAAGGTCCTCTCGGTGTAAATAACCATGAGGGGCCACAGACTTTTACTGAAGATTGAATCTAGTTACTGTTCTCTCTGAAAGCGTACTACACATAAACTCCAGGATTTCTCATGTTACCTGTTTAATATTCAAGGAAGATTTAGGGGGAAAAAATGTACATCTTTCCAGGGCAGCCCTATTAAAATGAGGTGATACAGTACTAAACCTATCCAGTAGTTTGAATAACAACTATAAATCCTGGGATGGAGTTAAAAGCCTTCTTAAAAGCATACTTTGAAGATTGATTAATGTGATTTTTCCCCCCCTGGTTTTCTTGGTTCATTCATTATTAAATAGTAAGCTCTTGCTGTGTGTAGGGCTCTACACAGGGGCTGCTGACTCAAAGATTAGTGAAAATAGACATGACCCTTGTGTTATGAATGATCCCCCCCGTGAGCAGGTAGAAAGTCACAGTTGTGACCTGTGCCTCAGTGCAGTGATCAGGATCGGTCAGGAAAGTTTTGCTGAAGAAGGCAGCTGGCCAAGGAAACGAGATGGAGGGAGGTCCTGTGTGAAGGCCTTTGGGGAACTGTGTTACCAGGAGGTCGGTGACGAAAAGACCTGAGGCGTCTCTGAGAACTCAGCGGTGGCCCTTCCCACATTTCAGAAAATATTTCCTGAAGCATTCTCAGGACCACTATCACACATCAGCAAACTTGGGGAACTGCTAGCTCCTCATAACCTGGGCAGCCTTCAGACATAGCAGGAAAGCTGATTCAGAGAACGGGGCCTCCTGGCACTCACCTGTCCGGCAGGTGGCACTGAAGGAACCTTACTCATGGGTTCGCCAGAGGTGGCCGGGCACTCCTGCTGTCAAATGTCCCCTCTCTTCCCTACCTGGTGAGGCCCCGCCTAGTCCAGAGGCAGAGGTGTGGTGTCCTTTTGTCGTGGCTCAATACCTAGACATTTCCTAGCACGGGATTATTTCTGGATGAATGGTGTTTGAGTTCTTTCCCAGGTGAGGTATGAGCTCTGTTTCATAGTCATGCAGAATTGACGGCAGGTCACACTACTTGTTAATTCCACGTTTTTGGCAGTGTTATTCTGCTTACTTAGGAGCTAGTGTTTATAATATGATGGGGCTTTTAAAAACAACTTTCTACCTCTGAAGAAGGCCGCATTAGATTTGAAACTGAATAATTAAATTTAGGAAGAAGAGAATAGAACCTCTGATACTTTTTCTTTTCTTTTCTTTTCTTTTTTTTTTTTTCAGAACTGGGGATTGAACTCAGGGGCATTCTACCTCCAAGCTATACCCCCAGCCCTATTTTTTATTCTTTATTTTGAAACTGAGTCTCACTAAGTTGCGGAGTGCCTCACTAGGTAGCTGAGGCTGGCCTCGAACCCGGATCCTCCAGTCTCAGCCTCCCAAATGCTGGGATTACAAGCGTGCGCCACCACACCCGGCTCTCTGATACTTTTTCTGATGAAAGAAATTTCCTCTTTCTCCACTAGGAGCACTAAGTGAGCATAGCGTTCTTTCTGACATTTAATAATTATTAACTTTTATTTCACTTCTTTACTCCTTTTGTTTTAGCTTATATATCCATTGCATTTTATACTTTTTTTTTCTTCTGAGAATTATAAATCCATATAGGTCATACCCTTAAAATGTAGTTTCAAGTTACTGATTTTGTTTCATATAGAGTCAATATTTTCAGTATAATTCATGCTCAGGTATTAAGTAATGTTTATCAACAATTTTTATCAGGTAAAATAATATGGAATGTTTTAGGGTTCTCTTTTCTGAAAGAATTTTAATGGAAAACAACCATAAAAATATTCATGTTTTCTTCTTCTAGGATTTACTTACAAGACATAAATTGCTCAGTGCAGAATTTCTGGAACAGCATTATGATAGAGTAAGTATGTGAAATATTATTTTTAAATGAAAAATTTGTAACTTCTGTTACCAACAATGAAAAATTTAAGTTAGATTTTGTACCAGAATGTTTTGCATGTATACTGTTCTTCGTGGCTCTGTAGTCACTTTTCTAGAGAGACAACACAGACTGTGTTACTTGGTCTTTTTGATCGACACGCTGCCCTTTACATCTTTTCTTATTTTCAAAGAGGAAAATGGCATTTTGCTGCTGCATGATAATACAGTCAAGGTAAAAGGAGAATTATTACGTGACTTTTCCACTTTCCCTTCCTTTTCCGTCAGTTGGGAGGCGGCAGCTGGTGGACCCTGGCTCTGCTGCTGCCTCTCTGCCACCTCCTTGTGGCGTGGCCAAGCACTTACCACTTGGGGACTTAGAAGTCCTCCCTTAGTTGTAAAATGAGGACACTGGGCTAGCCCACTGCTAGGTCCCTCCAGCTGTGAGTCAGTGTCAGGTGTCTGGTAACGGTGACCCCAGAAAGCTGTAAGTGGTTGTGAGTGGGCTGGGACTCGAGTCCCCGAGGCCTGCTGAACTGTGCCTGGGCTGCAGTGGCTCTGCCTTCCCCTGGAGGGTTTCCCGAGGTACCTTCAGTGCCTCCTCTCTTGTGCCAGAGGAGTTTAACCGCCATTGTCCAAGATCTGCTAGGTACCCCTAGAGAGATTCGAATAATAAGAATCCATTTAAGATGTCTATGTATCCCACAGATTTGGCTTAGATTTTAATAAGTCCTCTAGTTGTGTGAATCTTGGAAATGTTGAGTATTACTAATACTTTATCTTTCCCTTTGCTATTCAACTAAACCATAAGGTTCTTGGAAGCAGAGCCTGTGCTTTCTCATTCTTGTGTCCTTTCTCCCCGTTCTGCTTCCCGCGCCCAGCAGCAGCATGCATACCACAGTGCTGTGTGCATGCTAAGAAATGCCCTCAACATGGCCGGTCCTTGGTTCATACTTCTGCCTATTGGATATGGGTGTGTGTGTGTGTGTGTGTGTGTGTGTGTTTCTATGTTGTTGGTTTAAAATGGCAGTATGTTCATTTCATCAGGGTTTGTTTGGGTTGTTTTTTGTTTTTACAACAGTTATAAAGAAACATGGGCTTTAGCAGTCAGCTGCCTGCATCTGGCTTCAGGTGCCAGTCCTACCACGCATGTGCTACTGGCCTCAAGCGCTACTTTCATTCACCCTCTGTGCCTGCTGGGTCTCCAGCCTAAAAGTAGCACCTGCTACTGGCGCTGTGCGAGTTGCCCAAGAGGTGCAGGCGCAGTGCCTGGCTTCTGATGGCAAAGGCCCTGAGTCGGTGCTGAAGCATGATGAGCATTTAGTAAATGCTGGTTCTTTTGTTATTGCCTTGTAATCTCACACATTTTTTAAAATACTAGTGTATCTCAATTTAAAGCCTGCAAAAGATACAAATTAGCTTATTTCTAAGAAATTTACTACAGGCAAAGAAGTCTGTTTAATTTTGTAGTAAAATCATTTCCTGCATGTTATTAGTGAATAACATCCGTTCACAAGATTTCAGAAAAATGTGAGACAGCTAACAAAGATATAGTGAAGTAAGATCTGAGGGAGATATGGGTAAATCAAATACAGCCAGAGGTGAGGTTGTTACACAGAAATGTATGCTCTAAGATCCTGAGCCCGGACGTGGTGCTGCATGCCTGTAATCCCAGTACTTGGGAGGCTGAGACAGTAGGGTTGCAAGTTTGGGGCCAGCCTCAGCAACTTAGACCATATCTCAAAAGTGCTGGGGATGTAGCTTAGTAGTAGAGCACCCTTGGGTTCAATCTTCGGTGCCACAAACTAAATAAATAAGTAAAATCCTGAACACCTTGGCTTTGAGTTTTCTAAACCAAAGCACAGAGGGAAACAAATAAATGTGGGCTTTTCTAGAATTAGAATCTGAAACCGATCCTTGCATTGACATTCTTGAAGGGCGGTGACATGGCTGGGTCCTGTGGGCGGCACTGCAGT
>PVLC010031141.1:0-12500 GCA_004027655.1 Graphiurus murinus
CTCCGAGCTATACCCCCAGCCCTATTTTTTATTCTTTATTTTGAAACAGTGTCTCACTAAGTTGCGGAGTGCCTCACTTAGGTAGCTGAGGCTGGCCGAGAACCCGGATCCTCCGGTCTCAGCCTCCCGAATGCTGGGATTACAAGCGTGCGCCACCACGCCCGGCTGGTCTCTCCTTTTTATATCACACCTGGAGAGGGGCTGGATTTGGGGGTTTAGGGTGGAGAATCTGGAACTTGGGGCAGCATGGGATATTGGTCCCCTGCCCTTGGTTTTAAAAAAAGTGGAAAAAAAACCCAGGCAGGACTATCAGGATATAGGGTCTTTCTTACAATAGGTGTGAGTGGCTCCTTTTGAGAGGCAAATGGAGCTCTTAAAAAATCACCTCAGGGACTTCCAAAATGGAGTCAGTCCATTGTGAATGGGTCTTGCTTTTTAGGATGAGCAGGCTCTGTTGAAACAAAATTATTTTTCCTCTCCTTCCCAATTGTCTCCTTTCTGTCTAAATTTTATTCCTTCTACTCTACCTCATCACAAGGATTAAATGAATCAGTGCAAGTGAGGATTAAGCAAATTAACAAGTTTTTTGTTGTTGTTGTTGTTGTTGTTGTTTTTGTGGTACTAGGGATTGAACTCAGGGGCATTCTACCTCTGAGCTATACCCCCAGCCCTATTTTTTATTCTTTATTTTGAAACAGGGTCTCACTAAGTTGCGGAGTGCCTCACTAGGTAGTTGAGACTGGCCACGAACCCGGATCCTCTGGTCTCAGCCTCCCAAATGCTGGGATTACAAGCGTGCACCACCACGCCTGGCAAATTAACAAGTTTTAAACTCTAAACTCAACTGGGTGCAGTGGTACACTCCTGTAATATCACTACTTGGGAGGCTGAGAGTGTAGGATTGCAGGTTTGAGGACAGCCTCAGAAACCTAAGCCAAACCCTGTTTCAAAATAAAAAACAAAACAGGACCTGGAGTGGGGGAGTAGCTCAGAGGTAGAATGCCTCCGAATTCAACCTCCAGTTCCAAACAAAACAACACACACACACACCCCGCTAAACTCAACCCTGCAAGGTGGCGCACACCTGTAACCCCAGTATTTGGGAGGAGGCTGAGTCAGGAGGGTCGCAGATTTGAGGTCAGCCTTAGCAATTTAGTAAGGCTCTCAGGAACTTAACAAGACTCTATTTCGAAATAAAAAATAAAAAAGGGTTGAGGGTGTAGCTCAGAAGTAGAATAATGCCCCTGGGTTCAAACCCCAGTACCAAAAAACAAAAAAATTGCTAAACTAAGTACTCGGCATATAGCCAGGGCCCCAAGACTTCTGGTGTTACTGCTCGAGGATCCGGCTCATTTGCCCTCCTCCACTTCGCCAGCCGTTTTCGCTTCTGTCTGGCGCCCCCACATCCCACAACCAAGAGAAGGAGAAGCTCGAAGTCTTTCAATTTCACAGCTGTAAGGGGAGCCCTTGTCCTCGGTTGTCTCCCGGGCGCTGCGTTACCGAGCGCCCGGTGGTCCCAGCAGCCGGGAGCCGGAGGTTGGACCCCTTGCAGGGGAAGCCCGGGAGCGCGCGCAGATCTCTGCGCCTCTCTCGCCTCGCTCTCCCGTTGGGGCGCTTTCCCTGCCCAAGGGGAGGCGAGATCCCCGCGCGCCAGAGCTGCTCAGTGGCGCAGGCCCAGACTCCGCGGGGTGGCCCGGCCTCTCTCGGCTCGTAGGTTCCCCCGCGCCCGCCCGGAGCCAGACTTGGCCATTAGGCGGACAGTTAAACCTAAACGAGCCCCGGGCCACAGGCCCTAATTAAGTAAACACCCGGCTGGAGAGCCGTGCAGCGCGCTCATTTCCGCTGCTTTCCCAGGCAATCAGCATTCCAGGTGGAGGCAGCGCGGAGTGGAGAAACGGAGTCAGCTCTCCAGCTTGCAGCCTGGAACCGCGCCGCTGTCTTCTCCGCAGCTCCCCTAGTCGGTCGTTCACGCGCGTTCATTTAGCTGAATGAATTTCGATTTGAATGTCAGCTAAATTTGCTGACAGCCTGCTAGGTTCCCGCACTGGGGAGACAGTGGCGAGCAAAACGAACATCCCTGCACCCCCGACTTTCCATGCCAGAGTGTAGGGGGTAGAGGAAATTAAATAAGTAAATATGTAATATATAGCTGTATACACCTGTAATCCCAGTACTCAGGAGTGTGAGATAGAGGAGGATCGCAGGTTCGAGGACAGTCTTAGCAACTTAGCAAGACCCCGTTTCAAAATAAAGTAAAAAAGGGCTGGGAGTGTAGATTGCAAGTAGAATGTCCTGGGTTCAATCCCCTAAACAAACAAACAAACAAACAAACAAAAAACCGGGCGTGGTGGCACATGCCTGTAATCCCTATACTTGGGAGGCTGAGATTGGAGGATCACAGGTTCCTGGACAGCCTCAGCAAGTAGTGAGACTCTCATCAACCTAGCCAGACCCTGTTTCCAAATAATAAATAAAATCGGACTGGGGGTGTAGCTTGAAGGTAAAATGCTTGAAGGGTTCAATCCCCAGTACCACAAAAAAAAGAAAACGAAAAAAAAGTAGATGGTAATATGTAGTGTACAGAAGAGAGAACAGGAAGTAGACTCAGGAGGTAGGATTGGAAATAGTAAATAAAGCGATGCCCAAGGTTGCAGTCAGGGTAGAGCAGGAAACAGGATCTAGCCCGGGGGATTCAAGTCAAGAAGGGACTGGAGAATGGGAGCCAGCATGGGTACCAAGTTGCTGGAGACCAGCAACAGCAACAAAGTATTGCTACTTTGAAACTGAAGGGCAGAGTGAGCCAGAAGTGGTGGTGGAAGCCTGAAATCTCAGCTTCCTGGGAGCCTGAGGCAGGAGGATAAGTGTGTTCAAGACCAGCCTAGTCAATGTAAGGAGATCCTATCTCAAAATAAAAAGGGGGGAGGGGATAGTTATTGGAAGCCCAAAGATGGGACCAGAAGCACAGGGGTGGGGGGAATCCCCCTCCCAAACGTAGCCATGGTTGAGAGAAAAGCACAGCTACTGCCTGGAGCTGGGAGGCTGCAGGAAAAACACCCAGCATCTTTCTGCTGTGGGTCTCCTGGTGCATACACCAAGAAGCCTGAGGACAAAAAAGCCCGAGTGACGGGGCCTGTGGTGGTAATTTCTTCCAAGGCCGGCTCTTTCTTGCTTTCTTTCTTTCCTGGTGCTGGGGATTAAACCCAGGCCCTTGTGCAAGCACTCTTACCAGTGAGATGCATTCTCCCCTCCCCTCAAGAATTTTCTAATGGATGGGATTGGTGGGGGGAGCAAACAAGAAAGCCTAAGGACCTCACTAAGAAGAGTGTCTGAACAGAGACTCCTAGGAAGCTATGGATCAGGCTGGGGCTAAGGTTGTATAGGGAGAAGAGTATATCTTGCAGAGAGAGTGAGGAATGGCCCGAGGCCCTAGAGTACAAGGAACAGCGAAAACGTGCAAAAAAGCCGGCTGCAGTGAGCAAGTAGGAAATGAGTCAGACTCTGGAGGGTGGGGGATAGCAACTCCCAGCCCCATCGGCCAGTGTAACAAGTTCCTCAAGTACTTTGAGTGGGAGGAGAAGAAGTCCTTGATGGTTTTGAGTGGAAGAGGGTGTTGAGAACAGACTTCAGCAGACCAGGGCATAAGCCAGGAAGTGTGTTGGACCCTACTGCAATCATTTGGGTGAATGATGGAATGGCTTGGTTTGGCTTTGCCATGGTGAAGGGGGTAAGAAATGATCAGACTAAACAAACAAACAAAAACAGAGCTGGGCATGGTGGTGCACACCTATAATCCCAGCTACACAGGAGGCTGAGGCAGGAGGATCTCACATTTGAGGCTAGCCTTTATAATTTAGCAAGACCTCTGTCTGAAAATAACTTTTTTTTTTTAAGCTGGATATATAGCTTAGTTGTAAAGCACTTTGTCTAGCATGTATGAGGCCTTGGATGCCATCCTCAGTACCGCAAAGAATAAATCATTTTTATTTTATTTTTGTGGTAACTGGGTGTTGAACCCAGGGGCATTCTACCTCCAAACTATACTCCAGCCCTATTTTATTCTTTATTTTGAAACAGGGTCTCACTAAGTTGCAGAGGGCCTCACAAGTTGCTGAGGCTGGCCACGAACCTGCGAATGCCCGGCTTAAATAATTTTTAAACTAACAACAAAAACACACACAATAGAATTACCTTATAGCCGGGCGTGGTGGCGCACGCTTGTAATCCCAGCATTCGGGAGGCTGAGACCGGAGGATCCGGGTTCAAGGCCAACCTCAGCTACCTAGTGAGGCACTCCGCAACTTAGTGAGACTCGGTTTCAAAATAAAGAATAAAAAATAGGGCTAGGGGTATAGCTCGAAGGTAGAATGCCCCTGAGTTCAATCCCCAGTACCGCAAAAAAAAAAAAAAAAAGAATTACCTTATGATGCAATAATTTCATTTCTGGGTGTATGCCTCAAAGAAGAGAAAGCAGGGACTTGAAGAGATATTTGTATGTCTGTGTCTCTGGCTGCATTATTCCTGATAGCCCCAGAGGAAGGAGCGAGCCAAGTGTCCATCAGAAGATGAACAGATAAGCAAAACGATTCTTAATAGGTGTAGTGTTTCAGTTTTGCAAGATGAGCAAGGTCCCGGAGGCTGTAAGCTACGGCAGCCTAACAGTGTGAATGTACTCTATGCCAGCGATGAAATGGCTAGAATGCTACGTTTTATGTGTACTTGACCACGATTTTTAATAATTGCAGAGAGAAAGAGAGGTGACCAGATTCTGGGTGTATTTTTAAGGTATTGCTAAGGAGCTTGTCTGAAGAGCAGGATGTGGGGAGTGAGGCAGGAGGGTCAGGGTCACTCCAGGGCTTCCACCTGAGCAACCAGCAGGATGGCAATGTCTTTTCCTGAGAGGAAAAATGTAGGGGGGTTGTTGGGGTCCAGCTCAGACCCCCCCAGGGACCTCAGGGACCCCTTTCCTGGTTTCTTTTCTTTTTTCCGCCTTTTTTGGGTTCTGGGATTGAACTCAGGGGCATTCGACCTCTGAGCTACACCCCCAGCCCTATTTTATTTTATTTTTTATTTTGAAACAGGGTGTCTCTAAGTTGCAGAGGCTGGCCATAAACCTGTGATCCTCCTGTCTCAGCCTCCCAAGTATTGGGATTATAGATGTGCGCTACTGTGCCCGGATCCTTTCCTGGCTTCTGAGTTCCCCAGCCTGGTTTCTGTGCTGACACTAACAACCTGCATTTGTGACTCACTTCAGACACCCAATCTGTGGCCACTGGAGTTCCTTTGCCCTTGCAAAGAAGTGCCCAGGAGTTCATTTCTTTAGTTGGTAGCAGGAGTGTGAAAGCCCAGCTACCCTCCCACGCAGTGGACACCTCCAAGATGGACCTTCACTCCCCAGCGCCCCTGGGAGAACAGGCAGATGCACCCCTCTGCAGGACTTGTCTCCACCCACACCCCTGCATGGTCTCTGGCCCCTCTTTATCTGCTTCATTTGCCAGTTCCTCCTTTGAGCACTTCCTTAGTAAGACTCAGGACTGGCTTCGTGGAATCCTGTTACAGACAGAGGATGCTTGGGATGGAGCATGTGTGTGGAGGGAGGAGACCAGGACTTCCATTTGGGGCAAATTTAGAGATGCCTAGCAGGCTGGACATGGCGGTGCACTCCTGGAATCCTAGTACTTGGGAGGCTGAGACAAGGAGGATCACAAGTTTTTTTGGTACTGGGGATTGAACTCAGGGGCATTCTACCTCCGAGCTATACCCCCAGCACTATTTTTTATTCTTTATTTTGAAACAGGGTCTCACTAAGTTGTGGAGTGCCTCACTAGGTAGCTGAGGCTGGCCGCGAACCCGGATCCTCCGGTCTCAGCCTCCCAAATGCTGGAATTACAAGCGTGTGCCACCACGTCCAGCTCAGCCCTATTTTTTATTCTTTATTTTGAAACAGGATCTCACTAAGTTGCGGAGTGCCTCACTAGGTAGCTGAGGCTGGCTGCGAACCTGGATCCTCCCAAATGCTGAGATTACAAGCGTGGGAATGAACCCAGCAGCATTCTATCTTGGAACTAAACCCTCCAGCCCTTTTTTTTAATTTTAGTTTTGAAACAAGATCTTGCTAGATTGCTGAGAGTCTCACTAAGTTTCTGAGGTTGGCCTTGCACCTGAAATCCTCCTACTTTAGCTCCCAAGTACTGGGATTACAGGCATGCACTGCCATGCCTGATTGCATGATCTTATTCTAATCCATACAACTCTATAAGGGAATTCATATGATTCCTATTTCCTGGACAAGAAATTGAGGTTAAGTCTCCTGCCCAAGGCCAAACATCCAGGGCAGAGGCAAGTCCCATTCTAGTGCAATTCTGTTTCCAAAATTCATTGCCTAACCAGGCATGGTGGCACATGTCTATAATCCCAGTACTTGGGACTCTTGAGACAGAAGGATCACAGGCTCATGGCCAGTCTTGGCAACTTAGTGAGGCTTTCAGCAATTTAGTGAGACTCTGTTTCCAAATAAAAAAAAAATAAAATCAGTGTAGGGGTGTAGCCCAGAGGTAGGACACCCCTGGGTTCAATCCCCAGTACCAAAAAAATAAAATAAAATAAGGCTGGAGGTGTGGCTTGGTGGTAGAATGCCTCTAGATTAGATCCTCAGTACCACAAAAACAAAAACAAAACAAACAAAAAGTCATTGCCTGACAGTTATGAACCTGCTATCCATAAACATTTGCTGAAAGAATTTGGGGAACAGGTCTTTGGTACATCAGGAAGAATTCCACAATGTCTGACCCTTTTTCTTGAGACTCTCTCAAAATAAGCATATTTGCCTTTCATCCAAGGTTAAATTCTGGGACCTCCAAGAAACATTTAGATACAACTTTTCTTCCCATTTTTGGTAGTGTAATTCCAAGAGCTTCACTCCCACAGAGCAGGCTTCTGTAGATGTGTCCCAAAGACAAGTAGGTGTTTTCCAGTCTTCCAGGAAGTGGTTTTAAAACGGGGAGAAATCCTATTTCTTGTCACTCCTCTCCCAGAGCTCTGCACAAAGGATTCTGCAATCTTATTTCTGTGAGTCTATTCCAGAACTTCCTGGGACCCTCCTTTCGGCCGGATGAAGTGACATCACTGGCCAGCTCTTCTCCTTTCTTACTTTTGAATCCTGGAAGGTGCTGAGGCGGCCTATCAGCATGGAGAAACCTCATCTGCGTAACTTCCCATTCCCTGAATGTTGGGTGGAGCAGGCTGCTTCAGCAGTGGTGAATTTTTGCCAGGGTCTGAGCTGTCAGTTTCCAGGGATCAGAGGCCAAGCATTTATGTATATGTGTGTGTCAAGGACAAGGAATCGATAAATCAATAAGCACTCACGAAGCCCTGGATCACAGTAGTTGGCTAAGGTCTAGAAACTCTGACAACTTTAGGGCCAGAAAGGACTTAAGGAAAATAATAATCACAAGGAAAAAAAAAAAATCTTCCTGCAGGACCATTTTTCATCCTTCTTCTGAAAGATAGGGTGACCCCTACACATTGTTTCCCAGGCTCCCCAGTTGAATGACTCCTGCTGGGCTCAGCCAATGGGAGACACTAAGCAGAAGCTGGAAGCGGGACAAAGGAAATGCCAGAGTGCGCTTCCTCTTCTTCAGCAGTGTCTCAGCAGCTCCATCTCCTGCTGTGGGTCACCAGGTGACCCCAGACTGTGCACTCCAGCAGGGCACAGTGGTGCATGCCAGTCATCCCAGTACTCGAGAGGAGCTCTGCATAAATGATCTGCAATCTTACTTCTTTGACTCTATTCCCAAATTTCCTGCAACCCTCCTCTTTGCCTGATGATGTCATTGGTCAGAGGATTGCAAGTTCAAGGCCAGACCCAGCAACTTAGTGGGACCCTGTTTCAAAATAAAACATAAAAAGAACTGGGGGAGCCGGGCGTGGAGGCGCACGCTTGTAATCCCAGCATTCGGGAGGCTGAGACCGGAGGATCCAGGTTCGCGGCCAGCCTCAGCTACCTAGTGAGGCACGCCGCAACTCAGTGAGACTCTGTTTCAAAATAAAGAATAAAAAGGGGCTGGGGGTGTAGCTCGGAGGTAGAATGCCCCTGAGTTCAATCCCCAGTACCGCAAAAAAAAAAAAAAAAAAAAAAAAAAAAAAGAACTGGGGGTATAGTTCAGAGGTAGAGAGCCCCTTGGTTCAATCACTAGTACAACACTAATAATGATAATATTATCAGCTGGGCATTGTGGTGCATGCCTGTAATCCTAGTACTTGGGAGGCTAAGATAGGAGGATTGCAGTTTCAAGACCAGCCTCAGCAATTTAGTGAGACTCTCAGCAATCTAGCAAGACCCTATTTCAAAACAAAACAAAACAAAAAGGGTATCTTAGAGGTAGACTGCCTCTAGGCTCAATCCTCAGTAATACATACACAATGTACTGCATTACTGTCTCATATTCCTCTTAGCCTCTCCACTACCTCTGCACTAAATTCTCTATGGCTTAAATACTGTGGTTTTGGACTTTCTGATTAGACCCTGACTGACAGAATAGTTAAAACTTGCACAGAACTTACTATGTGCTGGACATGAAGTGCATTATGGAAATCAACTTCTTTAATTCTACCGTCAGAGGAGTGGTCACATTTTACAGATGAGAAAATAGAGATACAGAGTTTGCTGTAGCTCAGCGAGATCCTAAATTTGGATGCACATCAAAAAAGTGTCTTATAGCCGGGCGTGGTGGCACACGCTTGTAATCCAGCATTCGGGAGGCTGAGACCGGAGGATCCGGGTTCGCGGCCAGCCTCAGCTACCTAGTGAGGCACTCCGCAACTTAGTGAGACTCGGTTTTAAAATAAAGAATAAAAAATAGGGCTGGGGGTATAGCTCGGAGGTAGAATGCCCCTGAGTTCAATCCCCAGTACCGCAAAAAAAAAAAAAAAAAAAAAAAGTGTCTTATAGCCAGGCATGGTGGCGCGCGCTTGTAATCCCAGTACTTGGGAGGCTGAGACAGGAGGATCCAGGTTCATGGCCAGCCTCAGCTACTTAATGAGGTCTCCGCAACTTAATGAGACTCTGTTTCAAAATAAAGAATAAAAAGGAGGCTGGAGGTGTAGTTCAGAGGTAGAATGCCCCTGAGTTCAATCCTCAGTACTGAAAAAAAAAAAAAGTGTCTTATAGTTGGATCTGGAATGTCTCCAAAGACCCATGTGTTGGCCTTAGTCCCCAATTTGGTGCTACTGGGAGGTGGCAGCACCTTTTTTTTTTTTTTCGCGGTACTAGGGATTGAACTCAGGGGCATTCTACCTCCAAGCTACACCCCCAGCCCTATTTTTTAGTTTTTCTTTTGAAACAGGGTCTCACTAAGTTGTGGAGTGCCTCACTAGGTAGCTGAGGCTGGCCTCGAACCCAGATCCTCTAGTCTCAGCCTCCCAAATGCTGGGATTACAAACGTGCACCACCAGGCCCAGCTGTGGCAGCACCTTTAAGAGGCAGAGTCTAGAGGGAGGCCTTTAGGTCATTGGGGCTTGCCTTCGAAGAGGATTGTGGGATCCCAGCCCCCTCTTCCTCTTCTCTTCGCTTCTAGGCCATGCACTCTCTGCCACAATGTGATGCCTCACCATAGGCCTAAAAGCAATGGAGCCAACCTACCATGAACTGAAAATTCCAAAACTGTGAGCCAAAACAAACCTTTTCTCTTTGTAAGTTGACTATCTTAGGTGTTTGTTACAGTAGTGGAAAGCTGACTAACACACCAGGAAACTTATTAAAAATAGAGGTGACAGGTGCCACCCTGACCCTGCTGACTCAGGCTCTCCAGTCTATGGGTTGCAGGAGTGGAGAGATTTATTAGGCTCCCCTGGTGGTTTTGATGTGGCCAGTCCAGCACCCTCAAATCAAGTAGTACTTGGGAAACCCTAACTTCATTTTGTCAATAAGGACACTGAGGTTCAGATCAGGCATATGACCTGCCCACAGTGGCACAGCAAGCTCAGTGGCAGAAAAAAAAAAATGCTCCAGGACAGCACGTTCTACTCAGCCTTCCACCCCAGCCCTGCTGTTCTGTTCAAGGACACATGGCTGATTTTGATGTTTGGAGTGATTCTGAGAGTCACCTGAAGCCACTTATTACAAATGTTCTAGAAAAGACTGGGGATTGCCAAGTTTATCGGTGTTTGGGAAAAAGAAAATAGAGGCAATTAAATATACTGAATCTCTTATTTTCCAACATTTCTAAATAACTTTAGAGAGCTTGTTGACCTTTCTCCTATTCTACCTTGCCCTTACTGACTCAGTAAAACTGTGGTCAGACCAAGAATGTGTGTGTGTGTGTGTGTGTGTGTGTGTGTGTGTGTGTGTGTGTGTGTATGTATGTATCTTTTCTTTTTTTTAAACAGGGCCCCACCAAGATGATCTGACAACCTCAGAAAATATGATCAAAATCCCCACATCCCAGAATCTGAATGGCATTATTACTTCAGTAATGTCAACTCTGTGAGCATTGGGTTTTTGTCCCCCTTTCCCTCATTACTGTATTTCCAGCATCAATAATAGTACCTAGCACACAATAGGGGCTTAATAAATATGTATTGAAGGCTGTGGGTAGCTCAGTGGTACAAGACTTACCTAAATGTGGGAGGTCATGGGTTCAGGTTTTTTTTTTTTTTTTTTTTTTTTTTTTGGTGGCGCATACCTGTAATCCCAGTACTTGGGAGGCTAAAACAGAAGGATCACAGATTCGAGAACAGCCTCAGCAAGTAGTTAGACTCTCATCAACCTAGTGAGACCCTGTTTCCAAATAAGAAATAAAATCGGGCTGGGGGTATAACTGAGAGGTAGAATGCCTCTGGGTTCAATCTCCAGTAACCAAAAAAAAGAAAAAAAAAATTTGGATGAAATAATCATTTTTTCCTGCATTTTGAATATATTTTCTGTACAGTTGTTCACTGATCATCACAGAACAGATATAAGAGTCTTCCTTTCTTTTTCTTTCTTTTTGTTTTGAAAAGGGTCTTGGTAGGTTGCTGAAAGTCTTGCTAAGTTGCCGAGGCTGGCCTGGAACCTTCAATCCTCCTGTCTCAGCCTCCAAAGTGCTGGGATGACAGGCATCCACCACCACAACTGGCTTGAGAGTCCTCATTTTACAGAAGATGAGACTGAGCTCACAGAGATGAGGTGACTCATGAGGTCACAGGGCTAATGAGAACTCACAAACTCCCTTCATGAGATTCCTGTCTCCCAGTGGATAGGATGAATGTGATGAGAAGGAACACAGGCAGAAGAATGTAGATATGACTGCAAAAGAAACTACTAGAATAAACTTCCAGAATAAACAAATAACTTGGTAAAGATAAGGAACCCTCACACTTATCACTGGAGGAGGAGATTGGAAGCCCAAAGATTCCAGAGGAAACACAAATCCCTCTATCTCTTGGACTCCTAACTTTAGTTATTAATTCAAGCAGTCCTGCCATACTGCTAATAATAGCTGCCCCTTACTCCTCATCATTAAATGCCAAGAGCTTTGTGTGTGTTTTTCATCTAATTTTAAAATCTTTCTCCTGGACTACCGAAATAACTTTCCTTCGTGACCCCTCCAGTCAGTTTTCACCACCACTTGGTGGGTTGATCCTTAAAAACTGGCAAATCAGCCTGGCACATTGGCGCACGCCTGCAATCCCAGTACTTGGAAGGCTGAGGCAGGAGGATCTTGAGTTTGAGGCCAGCCTCAGCAACTTAGTAAGATTCTCAGCAACCTAGCAAGACCCTGTTTCAAAATAAAAAAATAAGCTGGGCGTGGTGGCACATACTTGTAATCCCAGTACTTAGGAGGCTGAGACAGGAAGATCACAGGTTTGAGGCCAGCCTCAGCTACTTAGTAAGGCCCTCCACAACCTGGTGAGACCCAGTTTCAAAATAAAGAATAAAAATACGGAGGGGGTGTGGGTCGGAGGTAGATTGCCACTGGGTTTCATTCCAAATACTGCAAAAATAAATTAATTAATTAGTTTTAAAAAAGGACTGGAGTAGAATGCTTCTGGATAGAATGCTTCAGAGGTAGAATGCTTCTGGGTTCAATCCTCAGTACCAAAATGAATAAGAAAGTAAGTAAGTAAATAAATGAATACTGGCAAATCTGAGCCAGGGATGATGGCATATGCCTGTAATCCCGGTACTTGGGAAGCTGAGACAGGAGGATCGCAGGTTCGAGGACAGCCTTAGCAACATAGCAAGACTCAGCAACCTAGCAAGATACTGTTTCTAAACAAAAAATAAAAAGGGCTGGGGGTATAGCTCAGAGGTAGAATGCATTGGTGTATATGGGGGTAAAGAAAACACAGCCCGGCAGCAGGAACAGGCTTTATTTGGGAATAAAACCTGGAAGGAGGCATCTGACCGGGGAGAGAGCCCATGAGAGTCAGAAAGCCTGCCTCCTTGCAGGCTCGGGGCTCTTTATGGGGCAAGGAAGGGAAGGGTACAGGAGTAGTCGTGTAAGCTGCTAGTTGGTGTGCTA
>PVLC010031141.1:17500-18995 GCA_004027655.1 Graphiurus murinus
AGACCCTGCTGCTTCAGGCTGTGTGGGTATTTGCTGCAGAGGGACCAGGTGAAAGCCAGGTTGAGGGGGCAAGTAGCAATCTTCCAGAGTCAACTGTATTTTTTTTTCATCAACAGAATTCAACATTCTTTGCCCTTGTCTGTAAAGTTTATTCTGTCTCAGCTGGGCGTGGTGATGTACACCTGTAATTCCAATACTTCTGAGGCAGGGACAGGAGGATTGCAGGTTTGAGGCCAGCCTCAGCAATTTAGCAAGATCCTGTTTCAAAATAAAAAATAACACCGGGTGTGGTGGCGCACGCTTATAATCCCAATATTTGGGAGACTGAAATGGGAGCATCACAGGTCCACAGCCAGCCTTAGCAACTTGGTGAGGCCCTCCACAACTTAGAACCTGTTTCAAAATAAAGAATAAAATAGGGCTAGGGGTATAGCACAGAGGTAGAATGCTCCTGGGTTCAATCCCCAGTTAAAAAAAGTGTATTCTGTCTCATCAACATTTTTCTTGTGAAAAATGTAACTACCAGCCAGGTGTGGTGGCACACGCTTGTAATCCCAGCATTCGGGAGGCTGAGACTGGAGGATCCGGGTTCGAGGCTAGCCTCAGCTACCTAGTGAGGCACTCCGCAACTTAGTGAGACCCTGTTTCAAAATAAAGAATAAAAAATAGGGCTGGGGGTATAGCTTGGAGGTAGAATGCCCCTGAGTTCAATCCCCAGTACCGCAAAAAAAATAAAAAAAGTAACTACCATTTCACTTTGTGAGCACCTCCCATGGGCCAGGCACTGAGTTCAGTGCTGTGTATGCCATTTATTTATTTATTTAGGTACTGAGATTTGTATATGCCTCATTACCAATGGTGCTAGTTACCACTTATTGATCCTTCCCCAAGTTCTAAGCCCTGTGCTAATTGTTCCAAAAATAGTATTTCATTCAATCCCCCTCATCACCTTGGAGAGTAGTTGTTAGTCTATTCTACACAGGAAGAAACTGAGGCAGAGAGAGGCCACCTTGCCAGCAGTCCTAGGTCAGAGTCTGGTTGGTCCCAGCCACTGTGGAGCGTGTGCTGGTAACCAGCACATTCTGGCCTCTGGGTAACTAGCTTTGTCCGCCCAGGCGTGGCACTTATAAAATGGCCTGTGAACTCCCATGATCTGTATTAAGCAGCTCCGTGTGACCAGTGCATGACCAAGCATTGCCAAGTGTGATTGGCGGGAGCCACTTGTGGTTCGACTAGCTGCCTGCGGGAAATTGTGGGGTGTGCTTTTGATTTTCTAGCTTTTAAAAAATAGCCAGCTGGAGCCGGGCGTGGTGGCGCACGCTTGTAATCCCAGCATTCGGGAGGCTGAGACCGGAGGATCCGGGTTCGCGGCCAGCCTCAGCTACCTAGTGAGGCACTCCGCAACTTAGTGAGACTCGGTTTCAAAATAAAGAATAAAAAATAGGGCTGGGGGCGTAGCTCGGAGGTAGAATGCCCCTGAGTTCAATCCCCAGTA
>PVLC010031142.1:0-18989 GCA_004027655.1 Graphiurus murinus
TTCCCTGTCCTTTTCGTATTGGACATGTCTGCATTAGAAGGCTTCTCTGGAAATTGGAAAGCAGCAAGGAGAAGATTCTGATTTCCATAGAAATGACCACTAGTCAAGAAGAAAGTCTAGCATTTAAATGTCAGGAAGAACTCTCAGGTTGCTTTTCCATGGCCAGATGAATGTGTGCATGCTAAAGACTGGCCCTGAGAAAGGAATGACATCAGCTCAGCACCTGTCCTTCTAGAGCATGCTGGGCCCTTTTGTTCCTGGAAATAGCTCCTCAGAGCAACCTGGGCTCCCTGTGAATGCTCAGAAACTGTTCTTTTCCTTTTTTAACAACTCAAATGACTGCGTTTATGAGAAGGGTTTGAATGGAAAAGCAGATTTTTTCACCGTATTTCATTGTATTGTATTGATCTCATTTTTCAAAATCCACACAAAGAAGTGAGCAAAATTAGTCTTGGACCTGGAACATTCACAAAGGAGTTGTCAAATTTAAATAATTGATTTAGCTGGGCTTGGTGGCATATGTCTATAATCCCAGTACTTGGGAGGTTGATACAGGAGGATTAGATCCTACAAACCAGCTTAGCAAGATTTCCTATCTCTTAAAGAGACTGTTTCAAAATAAGAAAATAAAAAGGGCTGGAGGTATAGCTCAGAGATAGAAAGCCTCTAGGTTCAATCTCCAGTGCCACCAATAAATAAATAGAGCTGAGGATATAGCTCAGAGGTATAATGCCCCTGAATTTGATCCCTAGTACCAAAAAAAATAAACAAACAAATAAATGCGTACATACATATACACATCCATACATAAAATCAAAGGAATTGCTTAGAATTTCAGTACATGAAACTAGTGTATGGTAGAAGGAACTTGGAATTTGTTCTTCCTGTTTGCAATTCCTCACATATCAGTGAGTATTATCATCCTTGATATATCTGACTATTAATTTCTAGTATGAAGAGTCCTAGTATGAAGAGAACCAGCTTCAAGTTTTCTGAGGGCAAAATTCATATGTGTCTCATAACAATTAGCTTAATTCTTTGTTTTCTTTATCAGAGGTTTAGTTAAAAATAATTAGTTGAATGAATGAATAGATATGTGACAGAATTCATTAATGATTTTGTTTAATAAATGTGAGTGACAAATGAGAAAAAGATATATCGAAGAAAACAAATCAGGAAAAATTATTTTTTTTCAAACAGATTATAAGAAACCTCAGAAGAGCTCTGAAATTTTAACAAATGTGGTTGAGAGAAATCAGTAATGATAAGTTGCTGTGAATTCTTGACAAAAATAAAACTAACTTTGGTAGAAAGGTTATCAGGGAGAAGTTATTGAGTGTCACACATCGAAGTTCTATGCACGTACTTCTCCACACTTTTAGTTTGCACAGTTTGGGGGACTTTAGACTCTTTTTTTTTTTAATTCAAAATTGAGGGAATTAGCATAATGCAACATCTGTTGATGAGTTGTTATTAGATTTTCCAGTGTTTTGGCCTTGAACACAATATTGTGGTAATTGCCACCTGTTTTTGTATTTTCCATCAGTAAACTACTGTTGTAAACTTTAGCCTCATGTTTTGGGAAGTAGATTGCCATGTTAGACAAACCAAATGAAGTAATTAAAAAGTAATTAATTGGCTTCATCTTGACAGGATAGACAGATACTGTGACTCAATATGTTAATTAATATCAATTCTTTTGGGGCTAACACTTAAAATATTTTTAAATATAAATTAAATTTATTTTAACTGATACATAAAAATAAAAATTGTATATATTAGTGCTGTACCATCTGATAGTTTAATATATGTAATAATATGTAATGTTCAAATCAGGCTAAAATTACCTACTTGAAATTTCTTATCTCTCTTTGGCAAAAACATTGAAAATTCTTTTTTTAGGTTTCTGAAATAGGCAACACGTTATTGTTATCTATATTTACCTCACTGTGCAATAGCACACCAAGGCTTCTTACCCTTATCCAACTTTAACTTGGTATAAAATATTTTCAGGAAAAATAAAAGGGTAAATTAAGATTTGGGAGAAATCACAAAAATATTTTCTATCATTTATACTATCCTAAGTCAAGGCTATATTTTTTACATAATTTAAAAACAAAAATTATAAGCAGTAAGAAGCAGAAAATAGGAATAAACCCACAAAAATAAAATAGGTCAACAGGTTTGGGTTCTGAAGTTTTTGAGGTTTATTTTGTTTTGTCTTCACAGCAGGAAAAAAAAAAAATAATTGGCTTCCTGAATTGTTCCTATTGCTGCCAATTTTGTAGACACTAAGCATTCAGAGCCCTTTGAAACTTAGTATCAGCTTCCTAGAGCCTTATCTGATACAATGTGTATTCAGACATCAGTAACACTCTATCAAATATTCTTATTCTACACACAGTATTCAGCTATAGCTTAGTAGTAGTCGGGTAGAAGCCACATTTCCATTCTTCCTCACCTCTCTTGGTAAGTTCTTGCCCAAGGCCCGAGGAATATAAACTCTTGTGGTGTATTTCACCTTTGGAATTGAGTATAGTTTTCTTTAATAAACAGAATATGCCTTATCCATACTTATGATCTTGACTCCTCTTATTGCCAGATGCAAGTCCTTCAAATTCTTAGAGCTAGTGGAACCCTAAGATGAAAGAAAGTAAGGCCCCTCAATTTCCAACTAGAGAAATGCTGCACACTGGTGAAGAACGTCTACATGGGAGTTAAGTGAGTAAGCATAAACATACATATGATGTTTTAGTCAGCTCTTTCATTGCTGTCCCCAAAATACCTGACAAGCACAACTTGAAGAAAGAAAGGTTTATTTAGAGATCACAGTTGGAGGGGTTTTGGAGGTTTTAGTGTTCAGTCCATGGTCAACTTGCTCCTAGCAGCAGAAGAACTTGGAGACTGGGCTTTAGTGCATGGCAGAGGAGAAAAGGCTGCACTGAGCTCAAGGGCAGTGGGAGTGGAGAGAGGAACAGGAAGCAGCCAGACCCATTTATGACCCCCAAGGCCACATGCCCAGTGGCCTACCTTCTCTAGCCATGCCCCACCTCTGAATTTTGTTACTTGGGAACATGCTTTAACATAGGAGCCTTTTGAGAACATTCCAAACTCAAATAATAATACTATACACACACATACACACACACACACACACACACACACACACACACACACACACTCTGCTGAAATGGAGTGGTATATTTATTATAGTAACCACAGTGATCTAATGTTCGTTAATATTAGTATTGAGATATTGATGGTGTCTAAAAGGCACACTTAGATTCTTTTGTTGTCAAGTGTGATTGCATAATATAAAGAAGTCTTTATCAACCACAGTTCTAGAGTTAACATTATTTATTTGTTTATTTCTTTATTTGTGGAACTGGGGTTTAGGCCGAGGGGAATTCTACCTCTGAGCTATATCCTCAGCCCACCTACCTCCCCTTTAAATTTTGAAATAGGGTCTTGATACATGGCTAAGGGTGGACTCCAACCAGCGATCTTCTTGTCTTAGTCTCCTAGGCACTGGATTACAAATCATGGGCCACCATGCCCAGCTTAATTAACATTATTTCTAATAATATTTTTAGTTACCTGTCTAATGTAAAATACTATGCAACCTTTGATCTACCATAGATGTATTGCTAATATGCAAAGAGAAGTAGAACAGAGAATTGGGGGAGAAAGAGCATCAACATTATGATAACACTCCTGGATCCAGTTGTACCTAATGCCAACCTCCTAATTCTTACATCCTCTTCCTCCTCCTCTCTTCCTCTCTACTCTTCTTCATTTTCTTCCTCTTTTCCTTGAAGATGGCTTGAGTTGCATCTACTGAACACATTTTGACTAAAATAAAGCCAGAGTAAAAGGAGATCTATAAATCAGGTAGAGGTGCTTAGATTATTTGCAATAAGGCATGAAAATCAGTAAAGTTGATTGCCATGTAAAGGGGAAGCAAATTTAAGTATAAAATTAGGGCATTAAAAGGGGTGCTCAAACCCTGGCATGGTGGCACATGCTTGGAATCCCAGTACTTGAGAGGCTGAGACAGGAGGATCCGGGTTTGGGGCCAGCCTCAGCTACTTAGTGAGGCCCTCTGCAACTTAGTGAGACCCTGTTTCAGAATAAAGAATAAAAAATAGGGCTGGGGGTGTAGCTTGGAGGTAGAATGACCCTGAGTTCCATCCCCAGTACTGCAAAAAAAAAAACCCAAAAAACAAAAAAGGGTGCTCATTATATGCAAAGTCTCTTAGTGAACATATACCAGCAAAAGTTTTAAAAGTGCCCTGGACTTCATAAAAGTTGTTAAAGCCTAGCCTCACAATGCTTCATACAAATACTTTGACTTACTAATAGTTACATAAAATTGTATGCATGATTTAATTAAAAGCTGAGTAAAATATAAGTGCTGAGGCATTTACTTTATAAAATATAAATGTTACAGTCAAAAGCTTCTTTCATTCTTTCCAATTTTTTTTAATGACCTACATATTTTAAACCAAAAATATATTTCTCTTGGAACCTAAGTGCAATGGATTATAGTCAGACCAATTTATGTGACATTTTATAGCTAACTTTTTAATTATGATCCAAGCAGCAGTTGTGAATGATTGAAGGCTAATGTATAGTGCCTTTGGCCATACTTTTATAGGTTCCTACAGAAAAAGCCAAACTTTACTCAAAGAAAGGATCATAATGAATAACACAAATTCAATCAAAAGAAAGCAAAATTGAAACATTAATACCTTGAATGTTGGTAATGCCAAGAATTCTCTCGTAGAACAATCAGAGGCACTAATCTGAGTACCAGAAAAACAAATTTTGCCAGTTAAGTGAATTTACTCTTTCTACTTCCCAAGAAGTACTGATCTGCTGAGTTTTCAAGATGGTTTATGCTAAGGGTTTTTTTTTTTTTTTTTTTTAATGTAATTCTCATCAAAACTCTGCATTCAGTTGTTGAATCTAATATATATTACAGATATTCACATGAGAGGTTTTAGGCTGCTACTGTCAGAACATTTACCCCATTGAAGAATGTATGAAAATTACTGAGGTAACACAAAGCTACATCATGATGGCACAGGTCTACGATTTATTCCTCTGGACTTATTTCTAAACTGTGGCTTCAAAATCAGTTTATTCTGCCCATCTTTTCTGACCTTTGCCTTCTAAATCTAGGTAGCTTCATAATGTAGCCTTCATGATGTAGTGCTGTAGACCCCTGGACATTATTCTAGATGGTGGTTCAAGGAACTATAACCCAGGCATAGACTTTTCCATTAGGAGAAAATGCACAATACCAGGTAAATTTCAGAAAACAAACTCAAAGTGGCCTAGATAAAAAGGTGGCTTGCACATTTTAAGAATGTCAGAGAAGCTAGAGTGATTTTTCAGCAAGACAAGATTCAGGATCTAAAAAAATGCTAACAAAACTCATTTTCTTTCTGAATTGTGACTTTCAGTCTGTTCCCACATAGGCATCCCAACACTAGAAAGCTTGTATGTGATACTCCGAAGAGGCAATCAGCATAAGGAGGAGTTTAACTCTCCTAGAAGTTCCGAGATAATCCAAATATTGAGCTGTACTAGATTGACTGACTGGAGTCATGTTCTCATTCCATGTAGCAAAAGGGAAGTACCTGCTAATTGACCAGGACTGGATCATGGGCTCATAACTGGAGCCACGAGACTGATAATGAATGTTTCCAAAAACTAAGGTCAGTGTGTTACTATCAAAAGTACAGAGGTTGAATGAGGAGCTAGTAGTCAAATCACAGTAAAACACATCAAATGTCCTTTGGACACATACTATGGTGCTATCAGGAGCACCTAACCACTCTGATCACCCAAGTATTATTACTTTTCAATATTTTCTATCCTCAATCCCAAGTAGAAATTGCAGTAATTGCAAAGATGACAAACTACAGTGTCTTTTGGAGATGGGTGTCATATGCGACCTTTTTCTGACTCCAGTCTCTATGGACCTGTGATGAATAATCAAGATCAGAACAGTATCCCTAAAGGGGGAATGATGATTATATAGCCAATCCCAAGAGAAGTGTTTCCAGTTTAAACAGTCCAAATAATCACAGTGTAATTTTCCCAAATTCAAATAACCTATCCATCAATAGTGAGCTGAAGCCAGACTCTTCCTGGGAGACTAGCTGCAGGAAAGGAATTGATTTTTTGGGTTTCCCATTAACATTAATTACTATTCTTTGATGTGCCTCAAATGCTTCTTGACAACGATATGATCTACTGGTGGCAAAAGGCCACTCATGTGCATCTGTAATTAAGCTTGTCTTTGTACTGACTGTATAAAGACTGGTTAGAAAAGTCCAGTCACATTATTCAAAAATCCTGCACTAAAGGACAGATGTTGACATGGGGTGATCTTCTTATTTATTTGTTTTTCAGAAGACATTTGATGAACTTTAGAAATATTTTGAGGGAACTGGTTGGCTTTTAATGGAATAAGATGGAGACACAATCAAATGAGTGACATGGACCACCCCAGTACGATGTCCAAGGGACATAATTTATATGCTTCAGAAGATCAGGGACCTTAACTTTCTTATTCATGGTTGTATTTATGTACTTAGAGCAACAATACTGGGCAAAGGATAGGCACTAAAAAATGCTGGTGCACACATACTCTATAAGAGGAAATCAAATAAAAGCAAAATTCTGAAGTGGTGCAAAGTCTAGGTTATATTTAATGGTAAAAAAGGTAAGTTGAAATCAATTCTATTGACAATGAGGAAAAATAGGTAAATTAAACTGGTCATGTGGCTAGAAGGTCAATGAATCAAATGCAAGTATGTTTGATTGTAGAATACATTTTTTTTTAAATTTACTTCGTTAGCACAGAGGCAGTTTTCTGTCTGAGGAGTATGGTTTCTGGGGATACTGAGCAGGGTTAGAATCCAGAATTCCTCAACATGCTAGCAGTATGACTTGGGAGTATTTGCTTAAATTCCCATTTTCAATTTCAACATCTAAAAATAGTATATTGTGATAATTAAATGATATATTTCTGAATTGATTATGAATATCTGACCTTTGGAAACTGATATATATATATATATATATTAAATATATATTTATAGAGATATAAAACATATATGCATATCTCTATAAGTATGCACATATATGCATGATTTATATTTCTATAAATGTTTTGTATCTCTATGTTTACATATATAGAAATATTTGTCATTTTTAAATATATTTCAAAAATGACATTTTCAGCCAAAAACAAACAAAAATCCTTAAAAATGACTAGGTTTTTAATCAAAGATCAGTTTCATCAAGCATCACCCCATAGAAAATTTGTTAGCTCTTGCTCTAAATCAATGTCAAAGTAATTAATCTAGAAGATATTCTATGATTTTATATTTTTATCTATGGTACTGACAATTGACTAATATGCTCACCCAGGAAAAGCACAATGTGTTTTGAATCCCATACTTTATATCTGCATAATTTTTTTTAAAAGATGTCAGCATTTTTTATATTTAAGTTTTTCTTTTAATCCTTTCCCATTAATATCTATGAATGAAGATTTAATTTAACACTGATATGAATTACATCTGTCTTCCACCTACCACACACACATGCGCACATATGCTCGTGCACCTTCCATGTAGGATTTATATTTAAAATTGTGTTCCACTGTTTCGTAAATTCATGTTTGGGGACGGAAGAATGAAGGAGGTATTTCTTCCACAATTCTGTGCCAATAGATTGGGACATAATGATCTGCTTCCTTGTCCTTGAGATGCCAGTTCGTCCAGCAGGAGAGGAAGCCCCAGAGCTGTGTCCTCCAGTGTAGTAGGCACTATATACATTTGACCATTTTAATTAATTAGAATTAAGTAAAACTAAAAATTCAAGTCTTCATTCTTGACATTCACATTTCACCCGTTCATTACCCACATACAGCTAGTGACTACATTTGAACAATGTACATTTAAAAACATTCCTGTAGACCATTCCCACTACTACACAAAGTTGTCTTAGACAATCCTGAAAACCAGCTGACTATAGAATTTGCAAATAGATGTTTTGCTAAGTAGAGTGTTGTTCTCTGCTTCTATTAGGTCTTGCATATTGGGGATTGCCCAAGCAACATGTGGCCTTCCTTCTGGCTTCCACCCTATCACATTTTTGTTTAATGTTTTGGAATGGACAGAACAGTCATACACATAATGTGAAAAAAATGAGAAATTTGAATTGGAATATTCCGATAATGGGAAAACGATATTTTTCTTCTCTATAATGATATGTATAGTTTGCCGTCTCTGCAATGTCCATTGTACAGTATTTTTGAACTGCAGATTATGGCCTATGAGTGTTTCAGGAAGTTAGTTCATTAGGTAACAAATGGTATTTTTAAGAAAATAAATTATAATTCCATCATGGAAAATATAAAGAGATATATTACACAAAATAGGGTGAACATTGTTTCATGAAACTTCTGCTTTAGTTTTACGACATTGAGTCATGATATAAAATGATTGCTTACAGTGGGTCATATTTTTAAATGTTTCAAAGCAATTATAGAAACATTCAACAGGGTTGGCATCTCTGCAAGTGTTAATGTAACATTTTGATTTCTCAGTTTCAGAGAATATGCAAAGAGTGTCTATTTCTAAGGAATGGGAGTTTTAGAGCTATTTTTTTATATTACTAATCTAGACATATACCAGTTATTTATACAAACAAATGGGAGAAGGCCACAAATCATGCTATTTTCAGAAGTCTTTACTATAAGCAGTAAATTATTAAATTCGTCGGCAAGCTCTCATATTACTGGATTTCTCCGTGAAATTTAACCTGTGATTTCCTGTCACATATTAAACTTGTGTTACTTCTTATATTACATTTTTTAGAAATTATTTTCACTCTGTGTGTCTTTTTCTCTTTCTCTGTCACTCTTTTTCTAAGCTGTCACTCTTTCTCTAAGCACAGTGCTTACCTAGGCAGTTAATTTGGTCATGCTTTTAACCCAATACCATTAGTTATTAGTTTTAACCCAACCATTATTCCTGAATCGCTTTTCCTCAGTTTATTTTTTGAATCCCAAACACCCAGTACCTTAAAAAAAAGATACATTTAGATATATGGTCTTTAATGCAGTCATTAAGTTAGAATGCAGTCATCATGCTCTGAACCAATACAACCGGTACCCTTATACAAAGAGAAAATTTGGGCACAGGCACACACAGAAGGAAGATCAAATGAAAGCAGGAGGAAGACAGCCATCCACAGTAAGCAAAACACAGAAGCCTCAGAAGAAACCAACCCTTCCAACCCCTAATCTCAGATTCTTATGCTCTAAAATGATGAGAAAATGAAATGCTGTAATTTAAGCCATCTTGTCTTTGGGATTTCATTATGGCAACCAGAGCAAACTCATGTAATCTTGCATCTTTCTTTTTCCTGCTAAACTTTAAGTAAATGTATAAATGTGTTTTAGCTAAAGTTTTTGTTTGTTTGTTTGTTTCAAGCAAAACAAACTGGTTATGATCAATTAAATGAACACAATTTACTGGAAGATATGAAATGCTTCACCAAAAAAAAAAAATAACAATAAAAATTAAAGTATAGAACCAGGTATCCAGCAGGTCAGGAACCAGGAAAGCTAAGCTATTAGGATTTGGGAGGCTAACAGAAAGTCACAGCTATTTCCAATTTTTGTGTACCTTCTCAAGACACACATTCTAGGGAAAATAGAGTATTTGTTCTGGTTTACATGAATAATTTATCTCAAGAGAAGTACAAGGACTTTGATTGACAGTGTAACCAAGAGTCCATTTAATGAGGAAAGTGTGGTTTCCCAGATTAAAATCAAAGATCCTTTTTATTCTTTGTTTTGTTTGTTTATTTTTGTTTTACAAATAAAAGCGGGTGCAAAATGGCAATAAGGTGCTATATTTGGGGCTTATTTATTTAACAGGCATTTTTTAAAGTTTTAGGACAATCATGCTGACTATGTCAAAGCATACTTTTCATGATTAAAAATACATAGGTTGAGCCGGGCGTGGTGGCGCATGCTTGTAATTCCAATACTTGGGAGGCTGAGACAGGAGGATCACAGGTTCAAGACCAGCCTCAGATACTTAGGTCCTTTGCAACTTAGTGAGACCCTGTTTCCAAATAAAAGAATAAAATAGCTCTAGAAGTATAGCTCAGAAGTAGAATGCCCCTAGGTTCCATCCCTAGTACCACCAAAAAAAAAAAAAAAACATGGATTAAATTCATTCAAAATAACTTATTTTTGTGGTTTTAGGTTTCTATAAACCAAATAAAGAAAAATAAAGATTTTTTATGAAATAAGCAACAGAAACGGTTGCATAGACAATGTTTTTCAACACAGCTAATTGACCTTAGATATCTATAAGCTATGTGAAAAAATTTAAAACAGCTATTTTTACTATTTTGTCTTATTCCTGAGGTTCAAATAATAGGGGAACAAAATAGGTGGGGATTATCATCTGTGAAAAGCTAGGATAATGGGCCCAATAGTTTTTCCTAGTTTTCTAGTGGGAATTGTTAGGATGACAGTATCATCTATTTTAATGATTTCAACTACTTTCCATGGCCCAGAAAAAAATATAACATACATATTTTTCCCAAAGGCATCACAAATTGGAGAAGGCTTCACTTCAACATCTGTTATTCAGTTTATTTTTGGACTTGACCTAACAAGCAGTTATGAGACTGTTAAATGATTTGGAATGCATAGTTACTGTCTGCCATTTCAAAATGATTGGAGTACCCATGCTTAGATGCCATTTCATTGTGATTTGATTTTTCTACTAGTCTAACTATAAAATGGTACATGATAAATTAAGAGATATAAGGGTAAAACATTTATTTTTCTGCAGGATATTAAAGGAATAAGCAACATAATATCAGAAATATTCTAATGGGTTAAAAAGTTTTTGTTTTGTTTATTAAAATAGAAAAATAAAGAAAAGAGAACAAAGTTCTATGAGAAAGAGTTGAGAACAAATTTAAAAAGAAGTGGGACTGGGACTTGGTCAGCATGACATTAATTCTAAAATATGTGTACGTATAATTAAGCTTCAAAGAGACTATTTATGCTGAATAGTTAAAATGTCTCAGTGCTGAAAACTGAATAATTGATTATGTCTTCACTTTATGTAGGGCATTCTAAGAATAACAGTACTAAAACAATTGGGGTGACAAGGACTGGGTATAATCATAGGCTTAGGGTTTTAACAAATAAGAATACAAGGGATCCAGTTAGATTTGAATTTTGGATAAACACATAATGGATTTGATGTAACTAATGTCTCATATAATACTAGGATGCTGTTATACTAAAGATAATATTTTTTAATTTAAACTATAAACTTAACTGGATATTTTCTAGTATATCTGTCAATCTTACTTATAATGATGGAAAAATAAATAAATAAATAAATAAATAAATAAATAAATAAATAAATAAATAAATAAAATAGCCCTGAGAAGTGAAAAGAAAATCAAAATGAGAGGAAGAATAAACATGTATGTGCAGGGGTAGGGGTGGAAAATAACAGAGGTTTTTTTTTATCAGATAAGTATTATTTTATATCAAAAGACTTTAAGGATGATTTGTTAATATTTATAAGTAAAATTATGTGTTTTATTCCATGCTTTAGACAAATAATCTATCTTGAGAAACATTAAGAAAGGCCCCTTTTTGTTTACAGATTTAAAAGCCACCCCAGCTATGGCTTGTCATTAACGCAAATCCAAATAAATACCACATTCTTCAGTCATTTCATTGATTACTTACTCTTAGAAAAAAAAAATCATAGCATTTTATGTGATTTAAAATTCCTGGTTAGATCAATTGGGGAGCAGTTATAACCCTGAGAATCACCTCTATAATTCCATCTAGGGTTTAAGATTAATGATCCAAGTTCCAAAAGATTTCTTGGTATATTTAAGAAAGTTCCTGGGTTTCTTGTCCTGGTCAGCACAAAATACCCCTATACATGATATCTTAATTTATACAAATTTACACTGAGGGTTTCAGGAAGAAAATGAGTCCAGAAACTATTAGTAGTTCTTCTAATTTAATCAATGTGGTATCATTGCCTTAGATTTACGTGCTAAATTATAACCAAATAATAAAACTTTCCTCAGATCAACACACAAGTAAAAAGTGGAGGGACTATGTGAGTATAAAGAACTGTAGACACATTTTCACAAAGTCTTTGTTTGAGATCTTCTTAACAGTAAGAAAGACTGGCTCGGCTTGCTGGTGCACACCTGTAATCCCAATACTTGGGAGGCTAAGACAGGAGGATCCCAGGTTCAAGGCCAACCTCAGCAACTTAGTGAAACTGTACTTCAAAATAAAAAGGGCTAGGGGTGTGTGTGTGTGTGTGTGTGTGTGTGTGTGTGTGTGTGTGTGTGTGTGTGTAGTGCTGTTTTAGGCACCTCTTATTGCTATAACAGAATACCATCGACATACACAGCAAACACTTCTCACAGTGCTGGAGGAGGCTGGGTAGTTCAGGATCAAGGTTTCCTAAGATTTGGAGCTGCATGAGGGGGCCTTTCCTTGGTTTATAAATAGCCTGCCATCTTGTGAATTAGGCACATCACTTCCTTTTGGTTGCTCACAGAGCAGGTGCACTGGTCAATTTAAGGACATTAGTCCAATCATGAAGGTGTCACTCTCATGACCTCATCTTTGTGATTCTCTCTTGATGTGCTGATGGAAAAGGTAAATGCAGCTTCCACCTCTTATAGAAAGATATCTGATATCCAGAAAACCCAAAACAATCTTCGTATGCTCCCAAACTCCGTATGCTAGTTACAAATTTGGGATCAGCATCCTAATTTTTTCATTCTTAGAGTCTTTTAGTTCAAAATACAGTTCTTGTGCTGTAACAAAGTTCTTGAGGATGGGTACTTACAAAGTATAGATATTTATTTGGCTCTCAATTCTAGAGGATAGAGGGTCCAAAGATTTTGGTACCAGAGGCCTGGGGAGGACCCCTTGCCTGCCTTACAACATGGCAGATGAGAAGCAAAGAAAATGGCCACATTCAGAAAAGACCAAGAACATAGAGGGCCTTGCTTTATAACAGCCCACTTTTATAAGAACTATTTCAGTTCTATAAGATCTAATCCACTCCTTTGGAACAGAATTAATCCATTCATGATTGGGGGAATCCCCATGACCTAAGTATTTTCTACTTGACCCCATTTCTTACTGGTTCTATCATCTCAATTCTACCAAACTTGGGACTAAGCTTTCAGTATATAAACTTTTGGGGAACAAACCAAATCCATACCATAACATGAATCAAAACACTTTCTTCTGTAACAAATTATTCCTTCTTGTGTAAAAATGAATCTGAGATGAGTGTCAATGAAGAATGTGCAGAAAGAGGAATCCTCTAAAATGAGTATGTTTGATTTCTACAAAACTATCCCCTATGTTCATATTTTGATTCATGCATTTCACTTGAATTACTATGTTTTGAATATTAATTTTTGAGAGCATTTTTGCAATAAAATAGCACATATATCTATGGTCCCAATTTGTGGGCTTAATGTGTGGACTTAACAGTCTAAATTTTACTTCCTAAACTGTCCACATTACATTGAGAGTGATTGAGAGTATTGTTTAAGATCACCTTTCTCCATATGTGTTAGCTTCTATAAATGTTACATAATCACTGCTTGAATATTTTAAAAAGTCAAAAGTGAATAAAAGTTGGCTGACTCAAATGTCAAATGAAACTTATATAAAGATAAGATAGTTGAGATAAGATAGACAGATGATTGATGATAGATAGATAGATAGATAGATGATAGACAAATAGATTGATTGATTGATTTTGTAGTTGAAATTGAGAGGATTTCACACGTGGCAACTGTTTGATCCCTAACAGAATACATTAGCCATGGCAAGCATTGAATTAATGTTCATTATTTAAATAAACTGATTTTTTATAGCATGTCTTTGTCCTAAAGATTATTATGTTATAATAAATCAATCCATTTTGTTAACTCCAGAATTCTTTTAGCAAGATGGGTTCCCAAGGGAAGAAAATAGATGGGTGTGTATATGTAATGTGCCTAAGAATATTCCATTTTGAAATTAGTAAAAGAGAAGAAAATTTTGAAAACCTTGATACATAAGAAGTTATGTAGAATAGAAGAATGTGATAAAGTGACTCTTGAGGAACTCAACTTTTGTTTAGATAAGGACAAAGCAGAAAAGCACCTGTGTCTCCTTTCTTGATTTTTAAAATGATAAATAGTGGACTTAATATTTTGTTTTGGGCCCTTCTGTAATCTTGTTTATTATTCTGAACAACTTTTTCAATTGAACAAAATACTAACTATAATAGTGTAGAAAAAGAGTCACATACTAATTTATAAAACTGGAAAGGATGTAGAGAAAATTGAGTTTTGTGAGTTGTGCATAAGTATGTTTGTTATTCATGCCAGAGTCACTTTGCTTCTTGTGTTTGACTTTTCTCTTCCAGTACACTATAAAAAAAAAAACAAACTCTCCTGTCAGATTTTAAATCTGTGTAGTTTTCTGTAGCTCAACTTTTGCTTAGTATTAATAGCAAATAGAAACCAAATTATGTATTTTTAGAAACATATTCCTTTTTAAATGTGCACTCACACCTTATTGCTGTAATTCAGGAGGTAGGAAAGTAAATAATCATTACACAAAGTCACAAAGCATAATTAATGCCACATCGACAATACCAGTGTGCAGAAGATTGTACATGTCTTGAAGATAAATATTGAACATCTCTTTCCCCCCACTCCCATGCACGCAGATGCACATTAAACACAAATTCATATATACAATATTTGGTGGAGGAAATTTGGCTTGACAGAAATCCATAGTTTTGTAACAGGAGCATTTAGATGATGACAAACTTGGTAAATATCGACAGTTTGAAATGTCCAAAGACTCCAAATAAAACTTTAGGATGAATAAATAGAGCATGGCAGAGGATTATCTCACTGTGCTCGCTATTGATCCAACTGCCTCTGGGACTCCGTGCCTAATTCTCAAGGGCTCTTTACAAAGGATGGAGCTCAACCTGGCTGCTGAGAAACCTGGAGCCACTCCAGTGAAGAATAAAGTCTTTTGCAAGAAAAGGGTATTTAACTGGCTAAAACTCTCCACAAATCGATGTTGTGTGTAAGAGGTCTTAGACTTTTACTTGCACAAAATTGATAAGCTATAGTAGAAAATTTGGTTCAAACTAAGAACCTCAAGTTAGTTAACCTTAAAATGATTTAGTTTACCATGCAAATTAATGAGATTTCTTGTTTGAAGCAGACTATAGACATTATTTTTATACTGAATGACTTTATATAAACCAGAGTTCAAGATCCTTTGGTAGGGTCCGAATGATTGCTTTTATCATCCATACTCTGGTAAATGTATTCCTGAGTAGTAGTATTCCTTTGCAATAGTAAAATGTCTAATCTTTTAAAGCACAATTTTTTATCTTGTTTTGGTAGACAAGGTGGAAATCAGGACCTAACTACTGAAAGATGCAATGTGTAGATCCCAGGACTAGATCATTAAACCAATGCAGTGATAATATAGAGTTCAGATACTGTTAAGGAGGGACTACACAGAGCGCATCTATGTCCTGACAATTGTCTAAACCTGCACTTAAATGAAAAAATATTTTACACATAATTCTTAAAAAAAAATATGTTGCTGGTAGCCAGGCATGGTGACTTATGCCTGCAATCCTAATATCTGGGAGGCTGAGACAGGAAGACCTCTAGTTCAAAGCCATCTTGGGCAATTTAGCTCGACACTGTTTCAAAATAAAAAATGAAAAAGGGCTGAGAGTGAATCTCAGAGGTAGAATACCTCTGGGTTCCAACCCCAGTACTGAAACAAAACAAAACCAACCAAACAAACAAAAAACAAAAAGAAAAGAAAGAGGAGAAGGAAGAGGAAGTGGTTGTCATCTAGCACGCCGACGTTGGAGAAGCATGTTAGAGTTTTTCTAGTTGTCAGCTAGTATGAATGCCAGGCAAGTCATTGGTGCTACTGGAGATATTCTAGCCCATGCATTCTTTCCAGTTTATGTAGACTTATGTATCTCTATACTAACAGACAAAATAATGTGAAATAGAAAAGTGTTATTTTAAGCCACATGTCCTTCCTATCTTTTTTTCTTTTTTCAGTACTGAGGATTGAACCTAGGGGCATTCTATCTCTGAGATACACCCCAACCAATTTTGAATTTTTTTTACTTTGAAACAGGGGCTTAGATACTCCTCTATTAGCCTTCCAAGTTCTAGGATTATAGGCATGTACCTCCATGCCATAGCACCCCGAAAAAATAAAATACTTAGGGATAAACCTAACGAAAGAGGTAAAAGACCTCTAAAGGAAAACTATAAAAAGTTGAAAAAAGAAATTGATGAAGACCTTAGAAGATGGAAAGATCTACCATGCTCTTGGATAGGCAGAATAAATATCATCAAAATGGTCATCCTCCCAAAAGTGATCTACAGATTCAATGCAATACCCACTCCTCACAGACATAGAAAAATCAGTCCTTAAATTCATTTGGAACAACAAAAAGCCCAGAATAGCCAAAATAGTTTTTAGCAACAAGAACCATGCAGGAGATATCACAATACTTGACTTCAAACTCTACTACAAAGCCACAGTAATAAAAACAGCATGGTATTGGCACAAAAACAGACACATAGACCAATGGAGCAGAATAGAAGATTCAGAAACAGATCCACGTGCTTACAGCCAACTGATGTTTAACAAAGGAACCAAAAATATACACTGGAAAAAGATAGCCTCTTCAACAAATGGTGTTTTCAAAACTGCTTAACCATATGGAGGAAAATGGAAATAAACCCCACTTTCTCACCCTGCACAAGAGTCAACTCAAGGTGGATCAAAGACCTGGAAGTCAGGCCAGAGACCTTGCAGCTACTTGAAGAGGGCATAGGCCCAACACTTCAACGGATAGGCACAGGTAAAAACTTTCTCAACAAGACCCCCAAAGCACAAGTAACTCGAAGGAAGACCAATACATGAGATTGCATTAAACTGAAGAGCTTCTGTGCAGCAAAGGAAACTATCAAGAACCTCAACAGAGAGCCCACAGAGTGGGAGAAAATTTTTGCCAGCTATTTCTGAATTTTTAATTATTTTTGCAAGTGAACAGTCTTTTGAAAGATACTACTACATTAGAAAAGAAAAAGAGACACTAAAATAAACCTGTATGTTATTCATAAAACACATATTTGGCTATGGAGTTATTAGGAGGCTATCTACATTGTTTTACGTGTCAGCACAATCACAGCATCACTTTATAGACATGAACTGTCCATATTTGGATAAGTTGCCCACAATAATAGTAATAAAAGTAAAATAATTAAAAGCAAGGCAATAAAAAGTAAGAGTGAGGATTGAAATTACATTTGTGAGGAAAATGTACGGAGAAACAGTTCTAAAAATGGAAATCTGGAAATGACTTCCTTTGGGAAAACTGCTTATCACCTTTTGCAAAGTACAAATAATTCAACTTTTAATCATAAGAATCTTATCTTTTTAGCTGACAAATAAATGTGAGGAATACTATTTCTAGTTCCTAATCAAAGCAGGGTGAATTTAATGAGTATCATTTCTATGTTACTGTGATTTTTTTTTCCTCTATGGTAAACTAAAACTCAAGTTGTTAACAGATCATCAAATCTACCTGGCAAGGAAGTAAGTACTGGCCTGAGCTGCACAGTAAATAAAGAAATGATATATTCAATTTATTCTTGAGGCAATAAAGAGAGATGTTAGGTGGTGGCATCATGAATATGGGGCTATTCACAGGAAAAATGGGATTAGCACAGCACAAGGGAAAAGAAAGGTCTCCCCTCTTACTGGGTTGGGGAAAAATCTGAGATTTCTGTCTTTGCATCTTATCTGGAAAAGTACCTTCTGTCAGTTCAGCCATTAGCTTCTGTTAATATAAAAAAGGATATGACACGGTGGGCAGAAGAAAAAAATAGAGCCCAAGTATTTGGTGGTTTCTGCAATGAAAAGGCATGATCTATTTTCTCATCTCTTGACTCTAGTTTAGTTCTGGGATTGCTCTGACCAACCCTATGTGGCCAGCTGGCCTGGAGGTGATTCCAGAGTCAGGCTTCAGGACACCTTACAACGTTCAGTTTATTGCTCAAAAATGTTGGTCCTTTAAACCACCATTTAAAGAAGCTGGTCTAAGCTAAGCATGGTGGTAGATACCTGCAATCCTAATACTTGGGAGGCTGACACAGGAGGATTGCAAGTCAAAGACCAGCCTCAGCAACTTAACTAGACTCTCAGAAACCTATCAAGACTCAGTGTTCAATTTGTTATTAAAAAAGAAGTTGGGGAGATGTAGCTTGGAGGTAGAATGTCCCTGGGTTCATTACCTTGTGCAACAAAAAGAAGAAAAAGAAGAAAAAAGAGGAGGAGAAGGAGGACATCTAGGATGTTGAGGGTGAGAAAGCATGTTGGAGACTCAAGTTGTCCTATTGTCCACTAGCATTAATGCCAGATAAGAAGTCACTGATGCTACTTTTGATCCTCCAGGCCAGGCAGCCTTTCCAGTTTACATAGCCTTCTATGACTCCGTTCTAACAGACAAAATAATGTGAAATAGCAAAGTGTTGTTTTAAGCCACACATTGTTATGCAGCAATAAATAAATAAATGAAGCAAATGGTTTTTTGGATTAGTTACAGATGACCTGTCAAGATTCTTTAAAGTGAGTTATTACATAGTTATAATAATATCAGTAAGAATCCTTTCTTCTTATTAGTAAATGTGCCTTCCATTACATGCACAAGACTAAATGTTCTGGTATTTTCTGAGCATCCCAAAGTACCAAGACCATGATGCTAGGAAACTAACAATAATAGCAGAAACTCTTTTTCCTGTTTTTTTTTTTT
>PVLC010031143.1:0-18959 GCA_004027655.1 Graphiurus murinus
TATACTTTAAATTATCTGTAGATTACTAATATGTGTGGTGGAGGTGGGGTGGTACTGGGGATTGAACTCAGTGGCACTCTACCTCAGAGCTACTTTTTATTTTTTGTTTTGAAACAGGTCTTTCTAGGTTGCTGAAATTCTTGCTAGGTTGCTGAAGCTGTCCTTGAACCTACGATCCTCCTAGCTCAGCCACCCAAGTACTGGGGATTACAGGTGTGTCACCACTCTGGCCTTGTGGATTACGTATAATACATAATACAATATAATCATTATACAAATAGTTGTTATACTCTATTGTGTATAGAATAATAAGAGGAAAAAAGTAGCTATACATGTTCATAGTAGGCATGATGTTTTTCAGATGTGTTTTTGTCCTAGGCTGGTTGAATCCACAGATGTAGAACTCACATCTATGGAGGACTAACTGCATTTTCAGCTTCACATCCCTTTACCCTGCTTCACAGATGTGGATTTGAGCTTTATTTTAAACTTTTAATTTCAATATGGTCCTAGAAAGTAAGATGATAAACCATACTCAACCAGTACTATACTGCTAATAGTTTTAAAAACTAAGAATGTTGATAAGTGCCAGATTAAGATTGACCCTTATAAAGTGTGATAGCATTCTTTTATTTATAATTTTCTAGAAGTTTTTAAAAGTTAGAAACTTGGCAACTCTTTTAAATTATCTTGTTTTATTTTTGTCCATTATTAGATATTTTCCTAATTCTTCAGTGCTAATTGAGTATTTACTATTCTGTCAATATACTTCAAGAAAACAAAAATAAATATAAGATTTCCTGGTTCATCATGAAGCTTTTTTTTTCCTGTAATGTCAGTTGAAACCAGAGACGTTGTACCTCTGAGCTATACGTCAACCTTTTTCATCTTTATTTTGAAACAGGATCTCACTTAGCTGTGGAGGGCCTTGCCAAGTTTCTGAGACTGTCCTTGAACCTTCAATCCTCCTGTTTCAGCTGCTCAAGTACTGGGATTACAGGCGTGCACCACCATGCCTTGCTATCATGAAGCTTTTAAGATAATTGAGAAACCAGGACAAAATAGATATATAGGGAAAATGCTGTGGGGATCAAAGGAAGAAGCAATTAATTAGAAGTGAAAACATTAGGGAAAGTTTCACAGAGTTCTTGTCATTTGGGTTTGAATTTGAGGGATGAGAATTTATTCTCCAAACTAGAAATGGAGGAAGCAGGAGGGAGTGATGGGCCTGCAGAGATACTCTGGGCAAAATGAACAGTAAGCAAAAAAATAGAAGTGTGCGTGTGTCGAGAGAGGAGTAGGATACTTGGAAAGTGGTAGATAACCAAATGACCTTCTCTGGTTGTTCTCTCAAATGTATGGAAGATTATATATGTATTTATATGTGTGTGTGTGTGTGTGTGTGTGTGTGTGTGTAAAGCATACACACACACACACACACACACACACACACACACACACATTACAAAATCAGATTGGGGTCAGCTGAATGAAAACCTTGAAGGATTTTTGTCTTTATGCTGTGAACACAGACAGACTTGTTCGATGGTTTTTACAATAGTAAGATGATCAAAACTCTGTCTTACAAAGATACATGTGAGGAATGTGTAAAGAATGGATGAGCAAGATGAGAGAATGGGGGAGTAGGGGTCATTGTGAGGGATCAGAAAGAGGTCAGCAGAGGCCACCCCAAGGCATTGGGCGGCATAACCAGAAGAAAGGAATAGACAGGAGAGTCACTCTGAGGATAGAAATCAGCAATAGGCTTTTCAAGGAATTGGAAATAAGGGTTAATAAAAATGCAAAAATGAAGAACACATTGATTTTCTCAGCATAAGCATCTTGAAGGATTAGAGAGTTACTCTGTGGGAAAGTAAGCACAGGAGAAAACAGAAAGAAATAAAGGGAAAGTCACAGGGTATTCGTGTTAAACAAAGGTTATTTGCTCATAGTAAGGAAAACCTTTCCATTCTTTGCAATAATCAAGACTTTCCCTTGTAACATAGAGTTCTATAGAGTTCTAGCTTCCTTATATTGGCATTGTAACTAAGAAGTTCTATCCATTGATAAAGACTAGCTAGGAGATAAACTTAGGGCCATAAAGAGAAATCATATCATAGACATCTGAACAATGAAGTGCCATGAGAAACAGTGGTCCCCAACAAAGAGAGTGAAGCTTGAAGATGAGATTTACACACACACACACACACACACACACACACACACACACCATCACCACCACATGACTGTGCATAGTGGAAACAACAGAACCAGTAAGAACCTGGATGCTCTTTATCCTCATGTTGAAAGACATGGGATTGACTTCACTTTGGAGTCATCACAGGGACGCAGTTATGCATGATTACAGAACCTAAAACTTGATCTAAGAAAAGGTAAGCCCAATCTTCTTCCTTACTTCCCCTCAAAACAAGCAGAAGTATTAAATTTCTTCGAATGTTTTACTAAAGGTCATGGAGGGGTCCACCATTTTGATTCCCCCTGGGCGATGTGACACAACCCTGTCCGCTGACCCTGTTCAGCAAAACACAGGTACCTTGGAGTTGAACACCACATGTGCTGCCTCATCCACCATTGAATCCTCTCAAGAGGAGCAGCGTCAGGTAAAATACGGGGGGGCAAAAGGTCAGTGCTTCTTTTGCTGTCTTGGATGTTTCAATTCCTAAAATAAACAAAAGAAAAATTAAAAAAAATCAAACAAAACAAAATTTTGAAAAATCTTCCTGGGGATAGTGTGTGGCCCCTAGGGAGGATAACCTAGGGCAGAATTGTATTTTTTCAAAAAGAAGAATTTCTAGTCACTGTGTTTCTGCTTTCACCAAAAGATTCATCTACCCTATGTTAACTGGGTTACTATAACTAACTATAATTTCCTAATTTCCCTTTTCTGATTTACAGATCAAGGTGACCACCTTTCCCTTCAAGAGCCATGTTGTTCTTGGGATATATCTACTTTTCCTTTCTTCTACCATCCATCCACTGCCCTTCCTGAAAATTTCAAACCCTAATTAGATTGAAGAATCAAGAATTTCCTTGATACTAATTTTATTACCACACTCTAACTTGGTTAAACCATTTTTTACACTGGGTAATTTCCCTTGGGTCCTACCGTGGCCTAGACAAGACCCTAGAATGGAGAGTCCCTGAACAAGAATAAAAACAATTGAATTTACCAGTCAGTCCAAAGAGTGGTTGGGGAGAACTGCATGTGGTCTCATCTTTGGCATTGGGCAAAATCTACCCTCTGATCTTGTTTGTTTATTTGTTTGTGTGTCTGGCAATGCTGATGATCAAACCTCAGTTAAGCATGCACTCTACCACTGAGCTACATCCCCAGCCCACTTAACCTTTGATCTGTAGATGGCAGATTAGATTATTAGGGCTAGGCTGATGTTACACAGCCACTTGGTGTTGGAGCCAGGGTTTGGAATGAGGCACATTCCCTTAAGGGGCTTCAAACAGAGCATACTTGGTTATGCCAAACACAGCAAGTAGGTAGGTCCCACACTCTGCTCACAGAAGAGACAGACTGCCCACGTGCATCTTGTATTGGACCTCAACAAGTTTAGGATTGAGGCCCATAGAACTCATGTCCTAGTTGTTATGGTACTATTGAAAATAATATGCCTCTCAGTATAACACATCAGCACTACCTTAATGATTCCCTATTTTGGTTTTACCAGAAATTATATACTGGAATTATACTTAGCTTATATACTGGAATGATCCTTTGCTATAATCTTGTATAATCTTTCACCTTTATATGGGACTTCTCAGTTTATATGACTCCGTACAGACTGTATCTCATGTGATCCTCCTATGACCCTAGGCAGTAGACTTTATTAACCTCATATTGGAAGTGTGGAAACTTAGACCATGGAGATTAAAGCAACTTCTCCAGGTCTTATGCTCCTCATCAAGTACTTTGTCCACTAGATTACACCTGCCATGTGGTCAAGACCTAAAGAGTTGGTGCATTCTTCAAGGATGTCTACATTATGTGTAGACAGAGTTGCTTTTGGTGTTTCATTAGAACTGGACTGTACCTTCCTCGGTTGTGATGTTCCTACTGTTGTACAGGAACATTCTCTCCCTCCTTGCCTTACATAGAATACTACGCACCCTCCTCCAGTCTTAGCTGGGTGGTTGATGTCTCTTAGAAACTTTCTCTGACCTAATGGACACCCCATCTTACATTTTCCCAGTGTAATAGGCTTCTCTTTTGTGTGATTATATGATGTATATTTATATCCTCTGAATACCCTGTATAGCCACTGAGCAAGGCAAATCTATTTTTGCTCATTGTTACATCCCAGTGCCCAGCAGTTTCTAGTCCAAGTAAGTGCTCAATATATATATTTGTTGAATGGATGAATGAATAATCAATTCTTACTTGAATAAGTCAACTTATTTGTTAGAAAAGCAATAATTTAATAATCCAGTACTGGAAATGTCTTTAAAGACTTTTTCCCCTACTAAGCACATTTTCTTATTGTGAAACAGACCATGAATCCAATTCCCCTGGTGCTTAAACTGTTCCATGGAAGTAAATGAGGCTACAGAAAATTAGTTAAGTGAAGCAGAGGAGTATTTAAGAAGTTTCTATTTGAGCACATAAAACTTGTTTCATCCAGGATGGATTATTGAGTCTATTAAAGATGTCAGATGTCAAGTCATTGTTATTGTTGTTGATTTTTCCTTAAAGAAGTTTAGCCATTGAAAGACTCTCATACCAAGTGGATGAAATTAATTTCTAACTATACATTTCAGCTCAAGTTAAGGGCAAATACATCTCAGGTGGCCCAAAGCACAAGAGGCAACTTAGGAGACATTTTATGAAATGCACAAACTTTATTGGAGAGGGTGCTAAATGTAAATTGATTATCTGATCTTTCCAGTTTGCCTTTGATGTTAATGTTATAACAAAAATGTATGCACATAGTATTGTTTATAGGAAATATGCCATAGGGTATTGGAGAGGTGAGACTGAATGTCTTTATCTTGATTTTTGCTTTTGACAAGGCTAACAGACCTTCCAGTGAAAGCTGATGCTCTACCCACTGCACAGGCAGAGTGAATGAGGCAGAGCCCATGCTAGCTCAGTGCTTCCAGAGTTAGATAAGCCAGAAAAATGCCTTTCGTGAAATGAGTTTCTTGCATTAATTTATAATAGGCACTGCTGTGAAATGCTGCTGTCTTAAAAAGGTGCATTTGCAGTGAAGGATTCCCTGAGGAACCAGGGAAGAGGTACAGGAAGCCACACAGAGTTTGCGGTGTGACTCCCCTTTGATCTGGTGGTGAAGAGCCTGGCAGTAAGGGAGGAACTTGGACCTGGGAGGCCTGGTTCTCAGTTCTGGTTTGCAGCCCCTTGCTGCATAATCACTGGCAAATGGCTCTTCTCCTCTGGGTCTCAGTTTTCATATCTAACAAATGAGGAAAATAAATTCTGTATGATTCCAAATGCTGAATTGCTGCTGGGTTGCATCAGAAGGCCCAAGAACTTTTAAAAATTCAGATTCCTGGCTCTCATCCAAGATTTAACAAATCGGAGCCTTTGGGAGAAGAGTCAAAACCCAGGAATCCATATTTTTAATAGCTTCATAGATGATTCTTATAAATTAATGAAATACAGATGGAATGCATCCAGTCACAGATTGTAAGCCTTGCCTTCTACATTAAACAACCTAATCACCATCTATATTCCCAGAGAAGCAATGGGACTGTTAGAGATATCTCTAGGTTTGACGTAACACAATTGTTCCTGGGGATGTAGTGCCTGGATTTTCTAGGCAATGTATGACTTGATTTGAAGGAGACAGAGCTATACTTTATTACTTTCTTCAAGGTCTAAAAATATTCTAAAAGACATGGAGCATACTTCTGCTAAACTGGAGATATGAAAAATGACCATACACAGTTTCCAACTTGGGAGGTTATTTCTTGCAGCAGGTTGGTGGATCACCTGTTGCTGCCAACTATTCCATATGTAAACTGAGTCAGAGATTGTCAAACTAAATCCATTGCCATTTAGACTGGATGGCAGTGCTTCAGAGAGACCATTTGTGATGTGATGTGTGTGTGTGTGTGTGTGTGTGTGTATGTGTGTGTTCTTCCATAACCACTGTATTTTGTTTTTAAATAAACTTGTACTGGTGCCTTGTAATTGTACACCACAATGAGGTTCCAAGTGATAGAACTATACATTCACACGGTGCTTGGAGTGTTTCTCTTTGGATCCCACCCCTCTCCCTTCTCCTAGCCATACATAGTATTGAGATTGGCATTGAGAACTTCATATATAAACATAGCATTATTTGAACTGTTTCCTTCATCGAGTCTTCTCTTCCCCTCCTCACCTTCCTCCTCAAATCCCTTTCCATTATCCTATGATATCTCTCATTTATTGGAAGTCTCTTTTGTTTCCCGATCTCCCTAGCTTCTACATCTGAGAGAAAACCTGGAACCTTTCACTTTCTGTGACTGGCTAATCTCATTCAGTTTAATATTCTCTAGTTCCATCCATTTTCTTGAAATGACATAATTTTGTTCTTTTTATTTTTTTACAGTTGAGTAAAATTTCATTCTGCACATATACCACAGTCAGGTAATCCACTCATCTGTTGATGCACACCTAGGCGGGTTCCGTAATTTTGCTACTGTGAATTGTGCTGCTATAAATATGGATATGAATGTATCACTATAGTATTCTGACTTCAGTTCTGTTAGAAAGATGCCTAGGTGTGGCATGGCTGGGTCATATGGTGGTTCTATTCCCAGTCTTCTGAGGAACCTCCACACTGATCTCCATAGCAGCTCTACTAATTTGCAATCCACCAACAGTGTACAAGGGTTCCTTTCCCCCTAAACCCTAGCCAGCATTTATTATTGTTTGTATTCTTGATGTTTGCCATTCTAATTGGAGTTAGATAAAATTTCAGCGTAGTTTTCTTACTTACACATGTAAGAACATTTATGTTCTCTCATTGTGCCTAACACAGAGCATGTGAATGCATGTGTATGTGAGTTTTGGAGGTGTTTTGGGAAGTAGATCTAGAAGTGCTACAAATTCCAACGGAAATCTGGAATTGAAAAAAAAGAAAGCAATACCTTATAATCTTGTATTTCTTCCATTTAAACCATGATTCATTGTGAGCCTTTTTTTTTCTTTTTTGGTACTAGAGATTGAATTCAGGGGCATTCTATCTCTGAGCTATATCCACTGCTTACTTTATTTTGAAACAGGATCTCACTAAGTTTCTAAGGGTCTCGTTGAATTGCTTGAGGCTGGCCTTGAATCTGTGATCCTCCTGTCTCAGTCTCCCAAGTACTGGGGTTACAGGCATGTGCCATCAGGCCCATCTTAAGACATTTTTCTTGGCATACTTTATTAGTTGTTTTTTTTTTTCCTGACATGTTTTAAATTTAGAACCATGATGATACATTTAAATTAAGACTTTAGACACAACATTTACAAAATCAAAATGATGATTCAATATTAAAACCTTTACATTTCAAAAGAATAAGAGGTGCATATTGAGGCTAGACTTTAAACAGACAATTAATGTCTGGATATTTAGCTTATCTGAACTTTTTTCCTCTTTCTGCTTCTGACTGACAACTTACTCGGATACAATAGATAACAGTTATATGAGATTTTGCTAATCTGTATATTTTCATCTTAATTTCTCCTCTCAAAATCTTACGTTAGAGAAATCATAGCTTGTGGAAATCTCTGTAAAATAGCTTTAGTTTAAACCTGGGTTAGCAACATGCCATTTCATGAACTGATGGCAATTGATGTTTGTGATTGAACTTTCTTAAGGCAGTATAATCCCAGCTAGGGTTCCTTGAAGGTGTTCCATGCGATAGCCTTCCTTAGGCGATATTGTTCACTCTGTCTTAACAGTATCAACCAAAGAACTTCCTGCTTTACTTCTTGCTTCTGCAGGCATGTATTGAGCTACGCTTGCATGCTCTTTGCTATACCCAGTGGTTTCAGACAAAGAGCTTTGTGCTGCTTGGAAACACAGAACCAAGATCAGGCTGCGTTTGAAGTTCCATGCTTGAAATATCTGGTATATGAAAGTTCACCTTGCAGGTGTGAGCATTCATATGGCAAGCTCGATGACCTTGCCATGTAGGGAAGGAAGCGGCTATGGGAAGGAAGCTTACAAATGAGCAGCATGCATCCCACATTCTGCTAAAATCAAATAGGCCTTTTCCTCTTTGTTAGCTGCCTTAACACACAAGAAATGAGCCAGCAGGATGCCCATATCAGAGTTACTCATCCTTTCTGGCCAACTCAAAGAGCACCAGTTCTCGTCACTTTTATGCAGCAAGAAAAATTTCACCATGCAACAAATGATTTCCCCAAAGAAAGTAAATTCTTGTATAACTTAAGAGACTAAAAAGTAAATTTTTCCATGTCCTTGTAAGCTTTTGATTTGAATAGCCCTTGTTTCTTACCAGAAGGGGACAAAAACAATGAGAGAGACAATGTGTACCTTGGTGTCAAATAGGACTCAGCTTTAATCCTGACTCCACCACTTACTAGCACTTGACACTCCATATTACTCATGTGCTGAGCTTCAATTTCTTCATTTATGAAAACCATAATGGTAATACCTCGTAAGGATCTTTCGGGGATTAAATGAAACAACTAGTATGCTCAGGTTGTGCAGGCTGGTGAGTACACCCAGAAATAGGTGAATAAGTGTGTGTGTGTGTGTGTGTGTGTGTGTGTGTGTGTGTGTGTGTGTACATGGACATTTTTTGCAATAGGGTAGGCACTGAAGACCTTTCTTTCAGGCTCTGTCCACCTCTTTCTGATCAAATTACATTCACTAGGCCTCTTTCTAGGTCTCTCTCTTTCTCTTTCTCTCTCTCTTTCTCTCTCTCACTCTCTCTTGTATTGTTGTACTGGGGATTGAACCCAGGGGCATTCTACTACTGAGCTATAGGGTCTTGCTATGTTACTAAATTACTGAGAGTCTTGCTAAATTTCTGAGGTTGGCTTTGAACCTGCAATCCTACTGCCTCAGCCTCCCAATACTGGGATTACTGACATGTGCCACCACTCCCTGCGTGTTTCCTTCTCTTTAAAATGGACATGCCGTGGGTAAATGTTATGATGACTATTCGAAATCATGTGTGTAAAGCACCTGGAACATGGAACCACTGGGTGGGAACACTGGTTTCCTTCCCCTCTTTCTGTTAGGCTTTGAACATGGAGCAGGGATTAAGTGCAGTGTATTTCAGGCTTGTTCATCCTGATCACACATCTACTGATTACTCTGAACAGTTCAAAACACTTATAGGTATTATCATACATGATCTTCAATCCGCCCTTTTGTAGAGAGACTGTTATTTCCTCTATTTTATAGATAGCAAGGTTCACATATTAAGTATCTCACCTGAGATCAAATATAGATCTCTCAAATTCTGAAGTCAAACCAATGCATCTAATTATTCTCTCTTCTGCTTTGGTAACCAAGTTTATTCATTCTTTGTATGTGTGGGGTGGCGGGAGTTATTGGCTATTGAATCCAGGGGAATTATACACCAGGCTACATCCTGAGCCCTTTTTATTTTTAATTAATTTATTTTTTAAAAATTTGAAATAGGATCTTCCTAAGTTGCTGAGGCTGGCCTTGAACCTGTGATCTCCCTGTCTCAGCCTCCTGAGTACTGGGATTACTAGTGTGCACCACTGTGCTCAGTCACTTATTCATTCTTTAACCATGAGTGCTTTGGTTTTGTTTTGTTGGTTTGTCTGTTTTTGACCAATTTTTGGATTTAAATCAGGAAACAGTCTGCTTTAAAAAATAAACACAGAGAGGGCTAACCTAAGCTGTTTGTAGGTTTGCTCTAGTCAAGAAGGTATCATTTATTTTCAGCCTGAGTATTTGATTGTTGCTTTTATAAGCACATAATCATAGTGCACTTATGAAAAAACGATTGTACTTCCTCATTTGCTTTGCAACAAAGGTATATGGTTTGAAGAAGCCCTGCCCTTAGATGATTAGACAGCTTGTGTGACTAACAAGAATATTGTCCCTAAAGGAAAGTGGAGTATCTTATGAATTCAAGAGCACTCAATTAGAGTTTCAAATTAGAATGCAATTACATATTTTCTCTCTTTCTGTCTCTTCTATATTCTTTTATTTTCTTTTTGAGGAGGAAATGAAGAGTACTTTTAATCTATTAGGTGGACTCATTTGGTGAAAAGACAATTTTAAGAGGTGTTTAAATATAAGAAGCTGGTCTACATCTTGCTTAGTTTTGGACCTACTCCAGTCTCTGAAGGACTAAAAGCAGGTACGTCTGCTCCTACCTGGCTTTCTAAATCACTGCATTTTATAATTCAAAACAGGGATGAGCTGTTGATGTGAATTGGTGCACTCAGCATAATGAAATTGTCAATGTGCTTAGAGATGCAAAGCATGCAATCAGACACATAGAGAAATAGCCCAGTCAACCTCTGAGATGAAGTATTTGCCTTTGAGATCATGACTATACAAAACAACTTTGCTCCAAAACACAAGTTGTTTTCACATGCAACCAAGCATTCCAAAATGCTCTATTTCATTGTTTCCATGGACTTCTTTTTTTTTTTTTGGAGGGGGAGATAAATAACAGGTTATAGTTTGATTATGTTAGGTCAGGTTTTTACCTTGTCTGATCTATAATACCTCCTATCACGTCATACTGAAGAACAACCTGGATGATGAAGACCTGTGGCGTTATCTGTATATCTATCCACGTTTGAATCTCTTCATTTATTTACCACCCAAGTTGGCATAAAACAATTACTTGGGGCTCAACTCTTGTGAACAATAATGTAAGTCTTAGCAAAATTCAAGGACAATTTTGTGTGAAGAAGAAATGAATCACTGTTGGTTTAACTAGGATCAGTTCTCTCCTTTTGATCCTTATTCCCATCACGTGGATCTCTTGTCAGCTCTTGTTCTATCATTTGACCTTAGATGGTTTTTTGATAAGAACGCTAATAAAAATTATCAATTAGCTTCTGCAATGTTCCGAGTACACTTACAAATACTTTGCATATCTGTTTTATCTACTGCCCCAATTGTTATAAGGGAAGGTCTTGTCTCCATTCTATGCATGATTAAAGAACTAAAGTAACCTTTAATTCTCCCAGCTATTATTAAGTGAAAGCAGGATTTACCTACCTTTACTCTTAATCACACAAGTGTTCCATTAAGGATTACTCTTAATCATATGGGTGTGCTCACGAAGGAAGAGGTGGGGTCTGGCATGTTTAACCAGTGTTCTCTGCAGTCAGACAGACAGTCAATCTCCAGCTGTCCCTTGATAAAGCCAGTCATGCTAGTGCACATTTGTTTTCCCAGGATCCTAGAAGCTGATTTTGAGAAAATGCAAGGCTTCACCCAGGACCCAATTTCTAAAATTTATGAGAACCCGAGGACTGAAGAGCCAAACAAACAACAAAACACCCTGCCAAGATTCACTCCAGTGTTACTGGCAGGAAGAAATTAATATTAATTTCTTTCTGCTATATTTTAATCACCCTGCTTCCATATTGCTGATGAAGTATTCGCATCTTTACTTGTTTCTAAGGACACATTACAGGGTTTTTCAGACAGGCAAGAAGAAATCACATTTTTAAAGTACTGTTTTTCTTTAAAAACTACATAGGGATTAAAAAACTCTTGTTGAGAAAATAATTATAGATGAAAACACAAATAACTGGAATGCTATTTAGAGACATCTGCAACCATAGTAGGAGGCTGCAAGTAGCAGAATAAACAAGTCATTGAATCCAGGAGCTGGGAATGGTATTTAAAATCTTACTGTTCAGTATTTCTCAAAGAATGATATACCTTACGCTCAAGTAGAGGAATGATTAGGGGTACATGAGATGGTTTGCACTGACATAAACAAAACTTAGTATTTATTTAAGCTATATTTGCATATGTATGCACTTGTTTGTGTACGTGTATGTAGGTACCTACCTAATATATTATTATAAGCATATAACATATGCATACTCAAATAGTACGTATACTATAGTTATATGTACTATACATACATATAGTATATAGTATAGTTTTGGAGCCCTAGCTGTGTGCCAAATTCTGCCCCATGTGCTTGGGACACATGACTGAATAAAGATGACAGAATAAACCCTCAGGAAACTGATATTTGCCATGAAGACTGCCCAAACAATCCAAGGACTGGGTGAAGTTTGAAGTCTTTTGAGCCAAACAACACTGGCCATTTTCACTATTGCCCTTAAATGTAAAATCTGGCTGTCTCTGCAGGAGTGTGTGAGTACAGTCCTTGGCTGGGAAGGGAGATGTCTCAACAAAGCCCAGGTTCTATCACAATAGATGGGCCTCATTAGCAACTCCGGTCCTCATAGATAATGCAGTTGTAGATGGCATCGTTTGGTCTAGTGAAAAATTGCCTAGGAGATTGTGTTGACATCTCAGATTTATTTTAATCCTTTCTTTTGCAGATTTTGTAATGAAAATTGTAACAAAGTATGCCAAAGAATCATTACATATCCTATGAAATCTTAATAATATAAAAATTAGAAGCGTTTTTCATGCCTATGTTCAATTTGTTCAGAATCCACCGATTTCACTTTGCTGATTAGCATACAGTGCCCTGTGAGGGGACCTTGCTTTTAGGAGGTCATACTCTGAGAGTTGCTCTGCATATTTTTGTAATGAATGGTATTTATGGTATGTTTAGAGAATGCTACTGTCATTTTTCTTGCAGTTTGGGACAAAGAAGATGTTAGATGCACATATACTTTTATACAAGAGTTCTTTTTTCTCACTTAGTCACTGTTCATCAACTGCCTATCTCGAACATAGAATTAGGCACAAAAAAAAAGTGAAAAATGAGGCTTTAGAAATGAGGAAACACCTCCAGTGTGGAGCAGAAGATGTGCTGTGGAGATTTATCTAGAAAAGTAAATGATTCCCTTGAGGGCATAGAGCCAGTGGAGTGGCCATAACAGGAATGTAGGACCTGGGGTGGGCTGCGACCTCCTTTCCCCGAGTCACACCACTTCATAGCTGCGTGGTCCTGGGAAAGGCCTTCGATCATCTGAGCCTGCTTCCTCATCTGATAAGTGAGATTAATATTACTGACTTCATAGTGCTATTGTGAAAACAAAAAGGAGTGCCGTATGCATGAGTACATAGCACAGAGAGATTTCCAGTAAAGGTTATCTTTTTTTATTCACCTTCTCTGTCATGTAATTGTAAGATCTCAAGTCATTCAGTTGTCCTCAAAAAGTAGTTTTCTGGCACATAGTTCTTCAATTCATTTTCTCTGTGAAATTCTTCCAGCCCCTGACTTGACAGTCCATGCAATGTTCTTCCTTTCTAATTCCCACTCTCTACTCAGAAATTAGGCTGATTTTCTATTCTTTTCCAACATTTCTACATTCTTGGTTTTCCAGGTTTCCTTTTAATGTGAGAATCATTTTGCTTATATTTCCCTTCTACTGCTTTCTCTTATTCTTTCTCTTAAGGTTCTATTCCACTCAAGATATGCTACAAACAGTATTTCCAGGCTTCCAAATTTCCTTGCACCAAAAATAGGACTGAATTATTTTTAATTTGAAGGCTTTCCTGAAAACGAATAGGAAAAAGGAAAACACTAACCCAAACCATAAAAAAATTTAAAATATCCTGGAATCTTCCAAAATTTTTATTATAGTCATGTCAAAACTTTATTACAATATTAACAAGATAGGAAAGAATTTTAGTACTTTTATTCCCACCTTGCTCCATCCACTCCAAGGGGATAATCCATGGGTCCATGGTTTCTATTATAAAGCTTACCTGTAAGTGCTGTCCACCACTCACCACTATCACCCCTGCCCAATCCCCACACTCTGCAGACATTCAGGATGTTGTTTCCTAAATTTAAAGTCACTCAGGTTATACATGAAGAGGAGGTGAAGGAGACTAATGTGTTGGTGAATGGGAGAGAAGAAGTACAGCAACAGCAGGAACTACAAAGGGCAAGGAAGACGATGGTGGCCTGAGTTTTCTTACACAATGAGAAGGTGTGCAGAACCTCAAGAAGGTGGAGAACACCTCATTCCTGGGGGACTTAGGGACTGGGAACTAATCCCAGGAACGGGGGACTGAGAACACCAAGATTTCAAGATGACAGTCTTCTATGTCCAATATGCAAGGCAGTTTTGGATCCAACTTAACACATGATGAATTATCATGACATCTGGAACATTTACACAGTTCTGTTGCTGGAGGAAGGAGCTAAAATAATAATAAAATCAAATTTCTCAAGTCCATTTGGGTGAGGGCTTGGTGTCAGATTAAATTTATTTAAGGAGAACGAATAATTGTTTTATATGTGTGTCCTTTATGTTTATTATGTAATATGTTAGAATGGATTAAACACTGTGGGGAAAATAAACCACAGGGAATGCTGATGAACTTTGTCAAAGTTGGAAGAGATTGGGATTTTCGATATTGTGAAAGGAAAAAATTTTACTGGAAAAAAAAATTGAACAAAATTCTGAAAGAGGTGAGAGAGACTCATGTTTCCAAAGGAAACAGTATTCTAGCGAGGAGAAAAGAGGCTATGAGGCCAAGACAAAGGAGCATGATGGAAGCATAGTAGCATTATATTCATTTGGGAACATAATAGCATTATATTCCTAGTATACTGGGAAGAATTGAGAAGGAAGAGTTGTGAGACTATACTGTCCATTATGGTAGTCACTGGCCAGATGCGGATGCTGAGCACTTGAAATTTGAGCAGTCTGAATTGAGGTGTGGTCTCATTGTAAAATGCACACCAGATTTCAGAGACTTTCCCCCCAAAGCAGAACAACAACCATCTCTTGTGTACTTTTTACTGATTACATATTGAGAAGACAATATTTTGCATATATTGTGTAAAATAAAGTAGATCATTTAAATTAATGGCATCTATTTCTTTTAACATTGTATAATGTGGCTACAAGAAAACTTAACATTGCCCTTCCAGTTCTCATGGACTACATTATATTCTACTGGCAATAATATTGTAGAAGATGAAATCTGAAAAGTGATAAAAGGCTCATTTTTTTAATGTTTAGTAGGTCATTGTAGGGATATAGGATGCTTGCATTTGCTCTAAGTGGGAGAAAAGATAGTGGAGACATTTGAACAGAAAAGGAGCGTAATCTGCTTTTTTTTTTTTTTTTTTTTACGGTATTGGGGATTGAACTCAGTGGCATTCTACCTCCAAGCTATACCCCCAGCCCTATTTTTTATTCTTTACTTTGAAACAGGGTCTCACTAAGTTGCAGAGTGCTTCACTAAGTAGCTAAGGCTGGCCGCGAACCTGGATCTTCCAGTCTCAGCCTCCCAAGTACTGCGATTACAAGCATGTGTGGTACTGGGTATTGAACACAGGGGCATTCTACTTCCAAACTATATCCTCCCAAGTACTGGGATTACAAGCGTGTACCACCATGCCCGGCTTAGTCTGCCATTTTTATAATAGGATCACTTTGGCTATTCTTTTATAGGCTGTGGATGATCAAGAAGACCCATTGCTATATATTCCAGTAATTTAGGCTAAAGATGTCACTGACTTGGGCAGCAACATAGATGATAAGTGGTCAAATACCAGAAAATTGTCGAATGTACTCAAAGTAGAATGCAAGAAGGAGGAAAGAATTGCGGATTACCCTCTAGAGCATTTGCCTTGAGTATGTGTAAGGATTCAGTTGCCATTCACTGGGATGTAGAGGTGGGCAAAAGTGAACTGGAGCAAGAAACTAGGAGTTTAGCTTTCCACATGTGAAGTTTGGGATGCTTTTTGGCATCCAAGTAGAGGCTGAGGGAGACAGTTTGATAAAACACTCAGGGAGAAGTCTTAGGAGAAGATATACTTTGAAGGTCCTTTAATATAAAGTTGGTATTTGGCACTGTGAGATTGGATGGCATCACCTAGGGAGTAAGTTAGAGATGAAGAGCAGAGACAGGAGGATGGAGCCAGGGTGGCTTGCAGAGCTCATGAGCAGAGTCGCTGCTGTAGCTACACTGGAGCACTTCCATCTGGGATGCTCATTGATGTAGACTCACTCAGAAGGAGAAACAGCATGACTAATTTTAAAGGCCCTGTTTGTTCTGAGCAGGGTAGTTACAGCAGGAAGAATGTTAATCAGTGTGAGAAAAGTCAGACAGAAAGTGCATTTCTGCCTTTATAGATATAAGTAATTATTTAAATAGACAAATTGCACTGTAATGAACTCTTAACCATATCCTATTCCTAACAAGTAATTTGAAATTCCAGTGATTCTAATACAATCATGTGCCATCATTTAACTCAAAGGCTCCCTCCTCCAATTTCTTAGAAAGAATTTTAATTTTATATCCACTTTAGTTTTTAAAAATGCTACACCATGATCTATAAATAAAAATTCAAATAAAAATTTCAAATAAGATTCAAATAAAAGTTTCAGAATTCTGAAATAGTGAGAATGACTGCAATGCCAACTTTCTGAACACACATTATGAAGATATTTATAGGTGCTCTTGACCTTGTCTTTGCTCCTTATTGTTCACTTATTGTTGTATTTTGAATCATTGCCTCTGAGGCCTGCCAGTCTCTTTCTCCTTTCAAGCACGATCAACATGTTCATTTCTTAAAGGTAAAGATTCCACAAAGGAATTGGAAGTAGAGGCTGAAGCAACCAAGAGCAGAATAACATTATCCTCCTGCAGAATACCTAGGATGCGATGTGGAAAATTAGCTGCTGCTTCTAGAAGTGGAAACTGTATGTTTCTTTCTCTCTCTCTCTCTCTCTCTCTCTCTCTCTCTCTCTCTCTCTCTCTCTCTCTCTTCCTCCCTCCCTCCCTCCCTCCCTCTCTCCATCTAGGTAGAAAGTGAATAGAATGTGAGGAGCTAAGAGTTCAGGCTCTGGAGCTGCACTACCCAAGTCCAATCTTAGGTCTCCCATTCTATAGTCATATGATCTTGGAGAACATTTTAATATTTGCTTTTCAAATTACTTATCTGTACAATGGGAATATTATTACCTACATCATAGGATTGAAAATTTAAATGACTTAATATTTGTTAAACAATTATAATAGTGCCTAGCTAGGTGCTCTATAAATGTTCATCTTTTTATTTGTCATTGAAACTTTTATCTATGTCATTTTGTATACCGAAATTGCGATCATCAGGAGTCATTTGTTCTCATTTTGTATTTGTACAAAGAACTGCATTTTAATCTCTCAGCCCCCATCCTTCTGGGATTTTCGAAATGAGTCTATCTTCAAACCCCGCATTTCAGTTTTTCCTACTTTCTACATTCCTCAGGCCATTAGTCATATACCTACATGAGTTAATAAAAAGCCATCCCTGATCCAATCCTTTTTGATTCCTTTATGCTTCTAACTTCTTTTTTTTTTTTTGTTATATGACACACTGTCATTCACTGTAGGGGCTTGCTGTGCCCTCCAAGTACATTAAGAACATTATTTAATCGTCCAAGGTAGAGGAACAGGGATCAATTTTTCCCTCCTGCCTAAAACAACCACGGTGTGCATGTATGTTCTATCCCTCTGAACCTCCTTATGATGTATAACTACAACACACCAAGGAGAGTGTTTCATAAATTAGATACAATAATGAAATGATGCTTTGTGGGACACTGTAGTCAAGCGAAAGAATTCAGTGATCCCTGAAGGGCAGAAAACAATGTGTGTCCTACAATTGTGAAACTTCAGGTCAGAAGAAAGTTCTGGGGCTATAGTGTAGGGAAGGGACCCAGCTGGTTTGGAATACTCTTGAAGTTGAGGAGATTATACCAAACTATCTCTCAAAGATTCCACCACCTCCAGTATCATTACTCTGGGGACCAAGCCTTAATACATAGGCCTTTGGGAATGCTTAACAGCCAAACTATAGTACGAATTATATTTATTTATTTATTTTTTTGGTGGTACTGGGGATTGAACCCAGGGGCATTCTACCTCTGAGGTACACGCCAAATCCTATTTTTTATTTTGAAACAGAGTCTCACTAAGTTGCGGAGGGCCTCACTAAGTAGCTGAGGCTGGCTGCAAACCTTGATCTTCCAGTCTCAGCCTCCCAAGTACTGGGATTACAAGCATGCACCACCACGCCCGGCTTAGTACCAATTATAAGAAAAAAAACATCTTGTAAGTATCCAGAAGTAACACACATAATGTATAGAGGAACCAAGACAAGGATTATAGATGATTTCTCATAAGAAACAGTGCAAGTAAAAAGCAACATCTCTAATGTACTGCAAGAAAAGTACTACCAATCTAGAATTAAAGAATGATTGAATATATCTTTAAAAACAAAATTGAAATGAAAATTTTTTTTCATACATGAAACACTGAAATAATTTAATCACCATCAGATCAGCTGTGTATGAAAGTGACCCTTAGGGCAGAAAGAAAAGAGTATATCACATGGCAATAAGTCTCTACATAAAGGAAACATCCAAACCAGTAACTACATAGTCAAAAAGTAGATTAGAAATTTCTATTATTTAAATCTCTTTAAACATAATTGAATATTTAACAAAAATAATAACAATGTGATGTCTGATTTATAATGTATGAAAGTGAAATCAGGGGCAATACTAGCATGAAGGAGAAATCGAATCATGTAAAATTCTTAGACATGAAGTGCTGTAAGAAAATAGATATCTAAGCCGGGGGTGGTGGCACACGCTTGTAATCCCAGCATTCGGGAGGCTGAGACCAGAGGATCCGGGTTCACGGCCAGCCTCAGCTACCTAGTGAGGCACTCTGCAACTTAGTGAGATTTGGTTTCAAAATAAAGAATAAAAAATAGGGCTGAAGGTATAGCTCGGAGGTAGAATGCCCCTGAGTTCAATCCCCAGTACCACAAAAAAAAAAAAAAAAAGAAAAAAA
>PVLC010031144.1:0-13576 GCA_004027655.1 Graphiurus murinus
AAAAAAAAAAAAAAAAAAAAAAAAAAAAAAAAAAAAAAAAAAAAAAAAAAAAAAACTCTAGGCGCAAAAGTAAACACTTAGGACATATATGTTTTCTAATAAAAACTATTTAAAGGTAAATGAGAGAACTAGAATCTGCACAGTTACTAAGGAGATTTAAAAGGAAATGGGTCCAAAATGTGGTAGCATTTGAGATAGTTTAAAAACTGGAACCAACCCTTCTAGAGAAATCAGAAATCTGTGTACTATTGGTAGGGATGCAAGATGGTGCAGCTGCTATGGATGACAGTATGACACTTCCTCAAAAACTTAGGCACAGCATTATCGTTTGACTCAGCAATTCTGTTTAGGGGTATATTCAAAAGAATGGAAAGAATTAAAATGAGGTATCAAAGAGATATTTGTACACTTGTGTCCACAGCAACATTATTCATAATAAACAAAAGGTGAAAGCAGTTGAAGTGCTTATCAATGAATGAGTGGATAAAAAGATGTGGTTTATACATATAGTAAAATATTATCAACTTTGGAAAGACATTCTGACACATGGTACAACATGGATGAACTTTGGGGACATTATGCTAAGTGAAATAGGCCATTTAAAAAAGTTAAGTGCAGTGTGATTCCATTTAGATGAGGTTTGTTGAGTGGTTGTATTCATAGAGAAAGAAATTAGAAGGGTAGTTGCTTGAGGGAGAGGGAAATGAAGAATGGCTTACTCTATTTGGAGTCTCAATTTTGCAATATGAAAAAAAGTTCTTGAAATTTTACAAGATGGGCATACTTCACACTACTGAGTTGTACACTTAAAAATAGTTAGGATGGCAAATTTTATGTTATGTATATTTTATAACAACTTAAAAAACTGAAAAGAAAATGAGATCATCTACATTGTACACATCACCAATTAGATTAATCTATCCTAAAGATGCTTTAATATTTACAACTTCAGCTGGGTGTGATTGTACATGCTTATAATGTCAGCACTTGGGAGGCTAAGATAGGAGGATTGTAGGTTCGTGGCCAGCCTCAGCTACTTAGTGAGGCCCTCTGCAACTTAGTGAGATCCTGTTTCAAAATAAAGAGTGATAAATAGGTCTAAGGGTGTAGCTTGAAGGTAAAATGCCCCTGGGTTTGATCCCCAGTTCCACAAACAAACAAACAAACAAACAAAACCAAAAAAAGAAAAAAAAATTTACAACTTTATTTTTTAGCAGTACTGAGGATTGAATCTGGGGCATTCTATCTCTGAACAATACTTCCAGCCCTATTTTTTATTCCTAATTTTGAAACAGGGTCTCACTAAGTTATGGAGGGCTTCACTAGGTAGCTGAGGCTGTCCTTGAACCTTCTATCCTCCTGTCTCAGCCTCCCAAGTACTGGGATTACAAGCGTGCACCACTACGCCCAGCCTTATTTACAACTTTGGGGACAAAGTTACAAATTTGGGGACAGCTAGTCTAAACGAAGATTATCTGGTTGTTTTAGAGATATCAGCACACAAAGGAGAAATTGCTGTTATATAATTTTTATACCAATCCATCAAGATTTATTTAGTATATGTGCAAATGTTAAATATCCTCTGGTACTTGGGAGAAAGGCTAACAGGGAACATCAAGAAGGCAACTACCCAAATATACTCTTAAAAGTTTTTTTTTTTTTTTTTTTTTTTTGCAGCAAAGTCATTGCCCACCACACATGAAGGGGATTGACATAGTTCCTTTGCAAAGTCAGACATTCTAAACTATTCTAGAACTAATCCTGGTTGAAAATCAATTCAAGAAATTCATAGAACTGATACTGGTTTTAAAAAGAAAAAGAGGAAGAACTTTTTGGCCAGATGAATCTACTATTATTGGCATTAGATACTCATCTGAGAATTGCTTTCCTAAAATATATTTCTCCAGAAGAAAAATGGCTACACGGGGAAATGAGAGTCCTTTCAGCCATGCTTCAGCAGTAACACATTTTTTTTTTTTTTTTTAGTTATATCTGTCCAGTTTTACTTTGCTTTCTCTGAAGCTGTTGGAGATGGCCCAGGTTAGGTCATTCTACAGAAGGACAATTGAAATGCAACTCCCAAGAGTGGATCCAAAAGGAGATAGAAAACTCAGTCTAGAAATTTCAGGGTGTGGCATCATTTGAGGTGACTATCAAGAGGCATGTACCTCATGTACCTCATGTACCTCAATAGTGAACCAAGATCGACAAAATCAAGGGGCAGCAGGTCAGAGGAGATAAGTCATACTAGATAGAACACTAGTAAAACCAGCTCATACTACCAATATCTAACATTTGTGGACCAGAGACTACATTGTGGGTACTTTTTTTAAACTTATTATTGAGTATTAACTCAATGAGTCCTTTCAGTAGCTACTGTTTATATTCCCCAATGTCGTAGTTGTATTGCCCCAGGAGAATATCCTGAGACAAGACTTCAGGTATGAATATTTTATTTAGGAAATGATGCCAGGTTCTCTAGTCTATGTAAGAGTGGGAAAGCGAGACAGGGAAGGAAGGATAACCACATACAGGCTGGTTAATCAGTGGGTGTCTGCTATGGGCAACTAAGGCCCAAGTGCAACTACAGATCCTTCAGAGACTTTATAGAAACTCTTCAGAGTTTCTTTTCTTTATAGAAACTCTTCAGAGACTTGCTTTGAAATTGTCTCACTGGAGAATAAAGGAGCTGGGGATTGTCTCCACCAATTACTACACCTTAATGGTTGAGGGTTGCTTCTAGGGCATTAATTGCTGGGCATTGCCATGTTATCATATTCTAAAAAACATCTTCAGGCAGAGAAACACAGGAAGCAGTCCCTGGTAAATAGGAACTACAGCAGGTGACAGAGCAATGTCAGCATTTGCTGCACTGAATGTGAGCTGGCGGCAGGATGTTCTGAGCATGGGCATAGAGAACAGTCAAATACCAAAAGCCTGAGACTGGAAAGATCCTGGCTTAACTTAACTTTAATAAATCAGTGAGTGAGGAAGGAGTCTCAGAAGAACTGGAAAAGATAGGCAGGGGCTGGCTCTTCAGGCCCTGCTTTTGCTCAGTTTGTTGTTTGTGTGAGAAATTTGACTTTCCTCTTTTACCACCTGTCCTCAAGGCAAAATAAACAAAAACAACAAAACCGGGTCTCATGAAAACTAGAGGGATCACACTCCAGGAACTATGTACTTATATGTCTTTGCTTGTGCACATGAACCGTATTTTTTTGTGTGTGTGCTGGGGATTGAACCCAGGGGCATTCTACCTCTGAGCTAGTGCTCCCCCCCCCCCCAGATCCATTTAAAATTTTAATTTGAAATGGGGTCTCACTAGGTTGCTAAGAGTCTTGCTGAGTTGCTGGGGCTGGTCTTGAATCTGTGTTTCTCCTTTCATATGAACCCTATTAGCACAATACACTGAGCTCCTAATTTCATGCCCGAGTAATAGTTGGCATTCAGTAAATACATGAACAGAGCCGGGCATGGTGGTGCACGCTGGTAATCGTGGGAGATTGAGACCAGAGGATCTGGGTTCGCGGCCAGCCTTAGCTGCTTAGTGAGGCACTCCGCAACTTAGTGAAACCTGGTTTCAAAATAAAGAATAAAAAATAGGGCTGGGGGTGTAGCTTGGAGGTAGAATGCCCCTGAGTTCAATCCCTAGTACCACAAAAAACAAAAAACAAAAAACAACACCACCCCACCACCAAAAAATGTGAACAAATATCTGGAAGATATTTTAGGTTTCCTGTTTTATAGGGAATCCTTAGAACTGTGGGATCATCAACAGGATTAAGAGTTTTTAAGATAAGAGATTTTAAGAAAATAGACAGCTATGCGTGACCACTGAACAACTAGATATCATAAAAAGGGATTCCTGGGGCTGAAGATTGATGCCAAATTTTGACAATTTATTGAACATTTACAATTAGTTACTTTTCAGCTAGTAATCTTTATCCCAATTTCTCTCTAGCTTCCACATATGAAAGAAAACACATGATCCTTCACTTTCTGAGACTGGCGAATCTCACTTAGCATAATATTCCTAGTTCCATCCACTTTTCTGCAAATGACATACTTTTGTTCTTTATGGCTGAGTAAAATTCTATTGTGTGTATATACCACTGTTTCATAACCTATTCATCTGTTGATGGACACTTAAACTGGTTCCACACTTTGGCTAGTTTCATAGTTTTGCAATGCAGAGTTTTTATTGATAAATATTTCTCTCTCTCCTTTACATACGTATTTCTGTGTATACAAAAAAGAAACAAAAATGTTTATGATAATTATTTCTGAGTGGAGGTGATTTGATTTACTATTCTATGTCTCTTCTGTAAGTATTTAAAATTTATTCGTTTTGCTTCTCTATACTCTTTTTTTTGTGTGTGTGCATGTGGTACTGGGGATTGAACCCAAGAGTGTTCTACCTCTGAGCTACACCCTCAGTCCTATTTTATTGTTTATTTTGAAACAGGGTCTCACTAAGTTGTGGTGCTATTGTGTAGTTGAGGTTGGCCATGAACTTGTGATCCTCCTGTCTCAGCCTCTCAAGTACGGGGATTATAAGCCTGTACCACTACACCTGGCTTCTCTCTACTTTTTTTTTTTTTTTTTTTTTTTTTGCGGTACTAGGGATTGAACTCAGGGGAATTCTACCTCCGAGCTATACCCCCAGCCCTATTTTTTATTCTTTATTTTGAAACAGGGTCTCACTAAGTTGCGGAGTGCCTCACTTCTCTCTTCTTTTTATAGTCACTTTTTTTGTAAAAAAAAAAAAAAAAAAATCTAAAAAGATAAAGGCATTTAAAATCCTCAGATAGGCTAAGCAATTGTGCTGAACCTTAAGGATTTTGTAACTTTTGCCAGATTGTTTTTCCAGAGTGACCCAAAGTGACCACCTTTCACATTAGTCATTGGATTGTTATCTGTTGCATCTAATATCTTTATATCAGCACCCAGTTATTTAATGCTTTATTGAAGAATTTGATGCAGATTATGTATGCAAAGTACTTGCAGAGTAATATTATATTATGCAACATATTAGAATCCCAAGCACATACTTTAAAATTTTTCCCCAATATATATTTTCGAACAAAAATGAAATGTAAATAGAAAACTTTGTATTCTGATTTCAGTGTGGCTTTTGAGGTTTTGGCTGCTTCCTTTTCCCTCTGCCAAATTTAGCATTTGTCCCTTTACTTATGGAAAATAACCTATTTATCCCTTCACTTCCTTGATAAGCCTGAGATTCTCAGATATACTTACAAGAAAATTCTTGTGATACTGTTTGGAGAATCTGAAAGGGTTTTTTGTTTTGTTTTATACTGAGGATTGAACCCAAGGGCATTCTACCTCCAGCTATATTCCCAGGCCTCTTTTGCGGTACTGGGGATGGAACCCAGGCACAATCTACCTCTGAGTTACACCCCTAGCCTTATTATTATTATTATTTTTATTCCTCATTTTGAAACAGGGTCTCACTAAGCTGCAGAGGGCCTTACTAAATAGCTGAGGCTGGCCACTAACCTGCGATCTTCCTATCTCAGCCTCCCAAGTACTGGGATTACAAACATGTGCCACCACACCTGGCTCTTTTGTTTCTTTTAAATGTTGAAACAGGGTCCCACTAAGTTGTTGAGAGTCTTTCCAAATTGCTGAGGTTGACCTTGAACCTGCGATCCTCCTGTCTTAGCCTCCCAAATAGTGGCATGTGCCACCACACCTGTCTGAAAAAGTAATTTTAATGAAAATAATACTTCATTTAGTGATCTTCCTTGGGCAGTCTTTCACTATTTCCCCCAGTATGGATCAACCCCTCAGTTCCCACAAAAGATTAAAAATACATTTTGAACTTCCTTAAACTTTTTAAAATCTTGAATTAAATGCTTAACTCTCTTTAAATGTGTGACACCATCCATCACAATTTTATAGTTAGACACATAATAATGTATAATCTCAGCTTTCTGTCCACTTGTAAAAATGGGAATAGACTTGGAGAAATAAGCAATTTCCCAACAGAAAATTGGAAATTCTGCCAACCAATTCCAGGTGACCTGCTATCAATCAGTGTTAAATTCTCTGGGGCTATTGTTGAAGGGTATTGCTATTAGTGAAGGGCTTCACCTGGTGACTAATGGTATATAACAAATACATTGAAGAACTATGGAAACCCCCTGCATTTGTAATTGTCTCATAACTTTCAGCTGAGACCTTTCCTGGAAATTGAGAAATAAAGTGAGATTTTTACAACCTCCTTTCAGCTCTCTTATTAAAAATCTCTGTTTTTAGAGAAATAGGTGAAATGATTATGCCATGCAATTAAATTAAATTAGCTGACAAAATATTTCTTTGTGACTAAACTGTTTAATGCAGGCATTTGGGAAATATGTGGCATCATTTAGAGTATGTGTGAATGTGACAATTATTCCGGTTCTGAAGTTAAATAAGAAGTTTAAGTTTGCACTAAAATCTCCTTGTTTGGTATTATTAAGTAATTATGATTAATGTCTGAAATGTAATGTTCCATGGTTATAATTTCCTTGTTTGCTGGAGTGAGTACATTAGGGATTCATTAAAAATGCAAGCTCTTCTGATACCTGAAGGCTACAAATATAGTCAAGGCTTTGTGGAGGATAGGAAGGATTTTTCAGTAAGGAACCATGACTGGGGTGAACCAACAGCTGGCAGATAAACTATGATGGATTTCTAGAACTGAAGCAAAGGGGTAGACAAATGGCTTTGCTCGCTGATGTCAAAAAATCAAATCCATTTTGATGTAAAAATCTAATTGCAAGGCATACTTGCCATTCCTCCAGCTCTTAACTATAAAGGCTGAAGCAGGTAAGATCTAAAGCTTGGAAAAATGGCTAGTACTGGTGGGTTAGCCATGGATAGATATGAAGGCAGCTAAAAATCCAATGTTGTTGGAAGCAGTTTATCTTAAAGTAGTGAAAATAGCAAAATCAATCAATTGATTGCCTGATCAATCAATCCAGCGCTCCTGGAGCACCTGCCTCACCAGGTGGTTGTGAAGATTAGAGAAAATGAAGTATATAAAACACCCAATCTTGTATTTGTTCTATCTGGAAAGTGTCATTTAAAGTTATGCCCTAGAATTTGTTGTGTGATGGTCAATCAATTGGACTTCATCTATTCAGGGTGAAATGATTGCAGTAAGAATAGTATTCTTCCACCCTTTCATCCCCTGGGGAGGTTGTGTCTAACCCTAAGGAGGTTGAGAAAGGGTTATTGCACAGAAAATCAGAGCTTGGACTAATACCACGACAAGAGGAAAGACTTGAAGGGTTTCTTCTGGAACCATCATGAAGCTGTCCCATGGAGACCCCTAGAAATACAGTATCAGGGGCATCTGTGGGTGATTGTGAGTGAAAAATCTAATTTCTAATTCAAATTCAGAGTGATTTTGTAAGGACTCACTTTAAAAATCTCAAGACACAATCTTTTGGTTTACTGGTATTATTAGCGTTTCGTAAATATCTGGTGTATGGGATTTATATATTTTTTTATTTTTTATTATTTTTTTGGATTTATATTTTAAAAGTTGTGCACAGACCCTGAAAACATTATGGGATTAGATATAATAATAGATAGGATTTAAGGTAGTAACGGTTAATCACAGTCCATCTGTAACCTGAATATATTTCTGCTTTGTTACTGCAAGATGTAATCAGAAGAATCATGAAGGTCTTAAAACAGGCAACTAAAATGACCAGTAGAATGCTGTGTTATTCTATGCACACTGTGAAGATGAGGATTTCATTCTAGAGAGAGGAAGGTTTTTTTTAGTCAGCTAGGGCTGCTCTAATAACATACCACTTACTGTTGACGTAAACAATAGACATTTATTTCTCATCATTCTGGAGGCTGGGAAGTCTGGGATCAGGGTGTCAGTATAGTTGGGTTCTTGAGGGCTCTCTTCCTGGTTTGTAGATGGTTACCTTCTCTCTGTAACCTCATGGGACAAAGAGAGGAAGCTCTGGTGTTTTTTCCTCATCTTTATAAAGGCACTAATCCCATCATGGGACTCTCTCCTCAGGACCTCATATAAACTTAATTACCTCTAAAGGTGCCACATCCTGATACCAAGACATTAGAGATCAGATTTTCAACAAATGAATTTGGGAGGAATGCAAATATTTATTCTGTAGTGAGTTTTGAAGGCACGTCCTTATAGCTGATAAATCATGACAGGTCTATAGAGGGGAACTTCCAAAAGAGTAGGACCTTGCTACCATAGCTTGAGAGAGTTAGGAGTTGATAAAAGGAAATATTAGTAGAAGAAATGATGAAGATGGAACTCATTTTAACAGATGGTATGAGAGAGTAGAGAGATGATTTGACAAGGAATCAGATTTGCTTTACTGTCCAAACTCATTATCACCCTTGGACATGTTTATTCAACTCTCCAAAAGATCAGTTTCCTTACATGAAAAATGGAAATCATAAAGTCTTTCCTACCTCACAGGAAGGTTATAAAAACAAAATTGTATAATGTACATGAAAGTGGTGCCAAATGATAGGTGAGTAGAAGAAATTATTACCATCTATGTTAGTTTCCTATTGCCCCTATAACAAATGGCTATAAACATATTAGCTTAAAACAGCACAAGTTTATTACTTTACAGATCTGGAAGTTTATTACTTTACAGATCTGGAGGTCAGAAGTCCAAAATGCATTTTAAGGGACTAAAATTAAGGTGTAGGCAGGGCGATGTTCTTTCTGGAAGCTGTAGGGAAGAATCATTCCTTGTCTTTTGCAGCTTTTCCTTGGCTTGTGGCCCCTAATTACCCAGCCTCTGTTTCAGTCATCACAGTATCTCCTAGGACCCTGACACTCTTGTCTTTATCTTTTTAGAACCCTGTGATTACACTGAGCCAGGTTAATCTTCTCACCTCAAGGCCCCCAACTTAATCATATCTTCAGTAACTATCTCATACTGTCTGTGAAAATGGGTTCCATCTTCACCATGTCTTGTACTAATGCCCCCTTTTATTGATTCATAACTCACTGAAGCTATCAATTAATACAGGTGATCCCGGTCCTACTCTTGTGGAAGTTCTCCCCTCTATACTTGTCATGATTTATAAAGGTACGGATATGCCCTTAAAACTCATTACAGACTGAAGGTTTGCATTTCCCTCAAATTCCTATGTTTACAGGTGCCTGAGATGAGGATGTGGACATGTTTGTAGGGTGGCGGGAGCTTTGTCTGATGACAGTATTACTCTATGAGATAGTTCAAGTGGTTAGTCTAAGCAACTGAGGGGAAGAATCAGAGATTATCAGATATGTTTAGGAACATGAGACTGGATTTTCTTTTCTAAAATTAATCTGTATTCTGGGAAATCAGATACAGTAGTGGGTGGCAGAGTTGCATGGATTAATTAAGAATTTCATTTTGGGTTCCTTTCCACTGTCATTAGACACACGATGGCTTGTCTTATGTTTTAAAGGCTTCCCTAAAAATACTGCTTGAAGATATTAATCATTATATGTATGTTCTATAGGCCAAGGCAGATCATGTTTACTAATGAGATGGGACACCAATTGAGATAACAAACCTGCCCTTCTTTTTAATGCTACTTCCAATTATTTTTCTATCTTTACTACCAAACAAGCCATACGCTCAGGTCTATGGCCAGAAAGCCCAGACTTACCTGTCTTCTGAAGGGAAGGCTTATGTGAATGTATTTGAAAGAATTAAAAAATGTGGCCCATCTTGAATCCTTGAATTTTTAAGCTAAAGGGGACAATTGTGAAATTTGAGGTGCTTCTGATATTGTCTTCTAGACTTGTCAAGAGACAATAAAGCTGACCAGATGTACAATTCAATCTGAAACAGGAGTGGGATAGGATCTCTCCCATTGAGAACAGACACTCTGAAAGAATAGTGGTGGTCACCTTTTTGGTGTGGGGTCATAAGCATTTTGAATATATTTTCCTCAAGGATGTAGACATCGTGGCCTACCTTATAACTTAGGGACTTTATCAGGAGACACAGTGTCATGGATTAAGTTTGAGAAGAGACAATGAATCATCCACATTGAGCCTTCAGAGTATCCCCTAAAAAGTAACCCCCCTAGGAACCTAGTAGGAAGTAGAGAAACAAAACCAGAGAAGGGAGCTTCCTAGTGTTTCAGTTCTGCTTCATATTTATACTAAATGCAAAGGGGACAGCTTTCAAATTCAGGATCCTCCAAAATAAAAAAGGAAAGCTAAGCATGGTGGAAGCTCAGGTAATCCTCCATTGCTGGATTCTTCATGAGTTTTCTTATTGGCTTGTCTTCACATGGTCAGTACATGAAGCTCTCTAGTGACTTGACCTGATTCTGAATTCCATTGAAATTCTGATCTCTCAGTTCTAAACCTGTTCCTCCAACACACCCTCTGTGTCTATACTCATGAACAACCCCATGACCCAATGGACCTTTGATTGCCACTCATACACTAACTAGGTCTCCATCCAGGTCTGCCTAGAGTACACATTCTCCTTTCACTATCTTGCATGTTCTCAGCTCCCTTTTAAATCTGGTCCATGTGTAACTTCCTCTAGGAAGGCTTTCCCCAGGCCCAAGACCTCCTCCATCCTCCCTTCTAAAATGCCTCACTTGAGCCGGGCGTGGTGGCGCACGCTTGTAGCTTGTAATCCCAGCATTCGGGAGGCTGAGACTGGAGGATCCGGGTTCGCGGCCAGCCTCAGTTACATAGTGAGGCATTCCGTGACTTAGTGAGACTCGGTTTCAAAATAAAGAATAAAAAGTAGGGCTGGGGGTTTAGCTCGAGGGTAGAATGCCCCTGAGTTTAATCCCCAGTACCACAAAAAAAAAAAAAAAAAAAAAAGCCTCACTTGGTAGTTTGTGCTTGTTTGTATCTTAATCAATTTAATGAAAACATCTATTTACTATCTTAAACAACCAGTCTGTGTGTATTTTACCAATAACGAGTGTGACTCTACCCTCCCTACATTATACCCAGTATCTGACATCAGGGGTAGCACATAATAGGTGCTTTATGAATACATAAATTGGAGAAGAAATAAATGAATGCATGAGAGTGATTGCAGTCCAAGGTCACATTTCTGAAACATAAACTGCACAATTCTTAGAATGATGCTTATTACCATGAGATGAGATTTGAGGACAACAGAGAAACTCAATACTGCTTAAAACTAATTGACTCATAATTTTCCCTAATTGGAAGAAGCCACAGGCAAACATGTTGGCAGTGATAAACTTCTCTGAAAGATAAAGATGATATCTATCCCTCCTGGTTTTCGAGAGCAATAGTCAAGTGAGATGTTTATTTTGAAAAGTGATGCCACATATTAATAATATCAATGAACATCTTGTGTTGGACCCTTATGTGTCAGGTGCCATATGAAGGACACTGGAGCAAAGTTTAATTCTTAGAGCCACCTGCTTCCATTTACAGAAGAAGGGCTGGGATTAGAAAGTGAAGGGTCTTGCCGTAGGTTGCAAAGCCAGCACAAGCCTTAGCTGGGGATCTGAACTTGGTTGTTCCTACTCTGAAGCTATGCTTTTAACCATCATGCAATCCTGCAGATCTGGTCATCTCAAAAGCCTGGAGTGATTTGGCCATACTTTTGATTTATGATATGCACACAAGTTAGAGTCTCTGTAGTAACACTGGGGTGGGGGAGACCATTGTAACAACCAACCAACAGGGACAGGGTCATTCAGAAGAAAAGCAAGATTCATATTGTGTAATTCTGCAAGAAATAAAGCCACATTGACTGAAGGAAATGGCCAGTTCAGGGGGAGAGAGGGACTGTTTTAGCTTTCCTACAGCCTAGCTTCTGCCTCCTTTCAATGCCTTTTCATATCACTCTGCAGACTCATCACATTTCAATGGCATTAATCTCTTTCCTGATCCTTGAATTTATCATATCTTTCTGTCTCTGGTCTTTTGTGCCTACCACTTCCACCTTCTGGAACTCTCTTCTCATAGATATTTAAATGTCTTGATTAAGCTGGGCGTGGTAGTGCAGGTTTGTAATCCCAGTACTTGGGAGACTGAAACAGGAGAACTGTAGGTTTGAGATAGCTTCAGCAAGTAGTAAGACTCTCAGAAACCTAGAGAGATCCTGTTTCCAAATAAGAAATAAGATCAGGCTGGGGGTTGTAGCTGGAAGGTAGAATGCCTCTGGATTCAATCCCTAGTACCACACATGCAAAAAAAGAGTCTGAATTTTTTGTCATCCTTTGTGCCTGGAGCATAGTAGACAACCAATAAATATATACTTTTTTTTTTTTAATAAAGGAAAGAAACAGAGCAGATGAGTTGCTGGCTTATTTAGCACCATTTTTATGCTAGTTTGCTTCTAGGTCTCTCTCCACTACTGCACTTTGAGATATTATCGCTGTTAAGCACATTCCTTTCCCCTCCATTACATTTGAAGAAGAGGAAGTGAACCAATATTAATTATTTGAACATCTTTGATGTACCAGGTTTTACATATTACTGCACCGTAAGTCCTCAAAACATCATTGCTAGCAGTTTGCAAACATGAAATTTGAGGTTCAGAGATGCTGATGGTGTAGACACAACTATTAAGACATAGAACTAGTGGGAAGCTCACCAAGTGTTGTGTGTATGTATGTCCCTATCTCTAGGAACTTCATTATGATGTGAGACTACAATTACACCAATAAAGGTATATTAAAAAAACAACATAGAACCAGCATTGTAATGGAAGTCTATCTGATTGTAGCCATCATCTTCTTTTCACTATATGATTGTGACCTGTATCAATGAAATTACTAGAATGTTGGGGTCTTAGCCCAGCGGGCCCGGAGAGACCTCGCTCGAAGATGGCACCTGGCAGAGTGCCAGGAGCAGCTGCAGGTGGTAACATCCTAGGGCTGTGCCAGGTTAGAGCGCATGCACCAGCACATCAGAGCTCGTGGCCCGAGTATGCTCCCAGGTGAGAGCTGTATGCAGGCACCTCGTGGCTCAAGCCCTGGTTGGCTTTAAGACCTGAGTTTCCAAGATAATCAATGGCCATTTTTGGAACGGTGAATAATTGAGTTCTCCTATGGGAACCTGAAAATAGAAAAAAAAAAGAAAAAGAAAAAGAAAAGGAAAAGCAAGTTGAAAAATTCAGGAGTTATGCATCTGGGTTCTGCATACTAACCTCAATTTCTGCCCCGAGAGTACCGCCACTCCTTCCAATCTGGATTCCAGTTCCCACCCTGATGGCTTTCAGAAGAGCAGGAGTTTGGAATCAGACAAGCATCTCCACTAAAGACACTTACAAGGCATTTAAGGCAACCATTTATCAGAATCAGAATGTTTTTAAAGTGGTGTTTGTCAGCTGAGACATTTAGATTTGTTCTAATGACAAAGAAGAATGTGGTTAAATTAATCAAGTAATAGCCAAAGTTTTGCTTTGGTAAGGAAATTAAACTCTCGATCTAGAAATCAAATGAAGGGTACATGTAGACAGAGCTGGATCTCTGTGACTATTGGAAAAGCGTTCTGGAGAAGAATAACAGTAAGTGGCCCCATAGAAACTGAATCCAAGTGGAGATTTAAAAGGCACAC
>PVLC010031145.1:0-19154 GCA_004027655.1 Graphiurus murinus
GGGGCTAAGGGACCCTCCCTAGTTCCTCACTACTGCTTAGCAGTGACCACACAGGGCAAGGGCTTCATAAATATTTTGGACTAAATGAAGAAAAGAATAGCATAGGCTACTTCCTGAGGGACTGGATTTTTTTTCGTTTCTGAAGGGAGCTCAGATTGAGCTCTGGAAAGCAGCGATGTTGCTCTAGGGGAATGTGATGATCACCTGGATTCCACTCAAATGCACCTGCCCCAAGACCCAGCGGTAGCTGCAGGGATCCCCACACACTAGTTAGTGAGTAAAGCTTTCTCAGATGCTCCAACACCCCACTCTCTTCAACAGACAAATCATCCAGCCAGAAATCAACAAGGAAACATCTGACTTGAATTCAGCTACCGAGCAAATGACCTTCCATTTATGAGTAACTTCACCCAACAGCAACAGAATCCAAGTTCTTCCCATCAGTGCATGGGTCATTCTTCAGGAGAGATCGTCTGTTATTTCAGATATGAAATCATATTATGCATCTTCTCAGATCACAGTAGAATAAGGCTACTCATCAACAACAAGAATGGAAAGTATACAAACACCGGAATTTGAATAAAAATGCTCTGAATGACCAATAGGTAACTGAAGAAATTAAAAAGAAAATGAAGCCGGGCGTGGTGGCGCACGCTTGTAATCCCAGCATTCGGGAGGCTGAGACCGGAGGATCCGGGTTCGCGGCCAGCCTCAGCTACCTAGTGAGGCACTCCGCAACTTAGTGAGACTCGGTTTCAAAATAAAGAATAAAAAATAGGGCTGGGGGTATAGCTCGGAGGTAGAATGCCCCTGAATTCAATCCCCAGTACTGGAAAATAAATAAATAAAAAGAAAATGAAAAAACAATAACACAACATATCAAAATCTGTGGGAGAGAGCAAGAGCTATACTGTAAGGGAACTTTATAGCAATAATTGCATGTAGTGAAAATTGAGAGAGCTCAAACAACCTAACAATGTAAGACATCAAAAAATAAGAAAAAACCCCAAACCCAAAATTAGTAGAAGAAAAGCAATAAAGACCAGAGCATAAATAAATAAAATCAAAACTTAAAAAATACAAAAGATCAGTGAAGCAGATTTTTTCTTTCAAAGAACAAACACAACTGACAAATGTTTTGCTACACTAACCAAGAAAAAGGAAAGACCTAAATAAATAAAATCAGAGATGAAAAAGGGCACATTACAATTAGTGCCACAGAAATACAAAGGATCACAAATTACTAAGAACAGTTCTATGCTAAAAAAGTGGAAAACTTAGAAGAAATAGATATATTACTGGACACATGCCACCTATAACATTTGAATCAATAAGAACAGAAAATCTCAACAGACTAGTAATAAGTAATAATGTTGAAGCACTAATTAAAAAATTAAAAGTCTCCCATTGAAAAGAGTCCAGTACCTGATGGCTTCGTTGCTGAATTCTACAAAACATTTAAAGAAAAATTAATTCCAAGCCAGGCGTGGTGGTGCATGCTTGTAATCCCAGTACTTTGGAGGCTGAGAAGGACCACAGGTTCAAAGCGGGCCTCAGCAACTTAGTGAGACCATGTTTCAAATAAGAAATAAAATTGGATTGGGGGTCCAACTTGGAGGTAGAATGCCCCTGGGTTCAATCCCCAGCAAAACACACACACACACACACACACACACACACACACACACACACGCACCCTGAAAACAACAAAATCTATGGTGCATTTCAGAATGACTAGAAGAGTATAAAGTTCCCAACACATAAAAGTGATTAATGTTTGAAGAGATAGGAGTGTTTATTACCCTGATTTGATTATTACACATTGTAGATATGTATTGAATTACCATAATGTACCCCATAAAAATGTACAAACTTTATGCCTCAATTTAAAAAAATAAAACAAAAAAAGAGTCCTGTACAGACTCTTTCTTTGGGGACTTTCTAGATGAGATAAGGAAATTGGGCTACAATCTTACTGATAAATATTCACGAGCAATGACGCCCAATCTATCAGATCCTTCACTGCTTGAGTGTGAAAGAATACACTTAACTCTTCCGAGGCCCTTTGAGTTCAGACAGTCTAAGGAGAGAAAGCACAGTGGGAATGGTCAGGTCTCCTCAGAAGGGCGTGTGTTGAAACAGCGCTCAGTTACTCAGTATGTGATTCAAGACGGGCTTGCTCTCCATACTAGAAAAATGCCAGGGCTTCGATACAGAGATGGCAGCCTAGCGCTGCTGGTTCCAGAGAATTCTTTCAAAGATTTTGTGACTCAATAGTGTGTCAAAACCACAGGCATATTGGCTTCTTTGAGCTCTGAAATGACCAGGCTGTCAAGGAATATACAGATTTGCTGTCAAAAGAGAAAAACAAAGACTCTATCTATAAGCTTTCTAGGAAGGCAGACCGAAGAAACAGACATCAGTCAATTTTTAGAAGCCTTGACATGCAGCCTCTTAGTGGATCCTCACAACAGCCTTCGGAGACAGACGTACAGAGAAGGAATAAAGGAGGTGGTCTGAGGTTAGGCCAGCTGGTTTTACTGCAAACTAACTGGAATGCCCAGCAGTTTATTTAATCACTGGGTGCTTCAGTGTTCTGTCAAGTAGAGTAATAAATAGCACTACCTGCTATTATAATTACCCATCAAGGGCTGTTGTGTGGATTAACTCACTAGTGTATAAATACAGAAGAGTACTCGGCATATAAAACTCAGTCAATAAATGTTAGCCGCCGGGTGTGGTGGCGCCCTCTTGTAATCCCAGTACATGGGAGGTTGAGACTGGCGGATCCAGGTTCGAGGCCAGCCTCAGCTACTTAGGGAGGCCCTCCCCAACTTAGTGAAACCCTGTTTCAAAAGAAAGAATAAAAAATAGGGCTGGGAGCTGGGCATGGTGGTGTATGCTTGTAATTCCAGCATTTGGGAGGCTGAGACCAGAGGATCCGGGTTCGAGGCCAGCCTCAGCTACCTAGTAAGGCACTCCACAACTTAGTGAGACCCTGTTTCAAAATAAAGAATAAAAAATAGGGCTGGGGCTGTAGCTCGGAGGTAGAATGTCCCCAGGTTCCATCCCCAGTACCACAAAAAAAAAAAAAAAAAAAAAAAAAGTTAGCCTTTTTTTTTTTTTGAAGAAGAAAGTATAGGGGAAGAGATGTGTCTGAGATTGTAGACAGGAACGGGAAGATCCATATAGATCTTAATTAGATTTCTGATCTAATTTTCCTGGTGCATAGTTTATACTCTTTCTAAACCATCTCACTGTTTTTGCTCTTGAGCAAAAACACTAGCACTAAGCACTAGAAAGGAAATTAAGTAAAAAGTGAAAAAAACTGTATTTTAAACAAGAACTTTTTCTTACTTTCTTGATGGTGATGAAACAGTGTTTTAGCATTCTAAACATAGTGTAGCACTGTCTGATAGAAAAATAATGCAAGCCACATTTCTAGTAGTAGGTACAAAACATAAAAGTGTGAAATTAATTTTTTTGTGTGGTACTGGGGATTGAACCTTGGGGAATTCTACTTCTGAGCTACACTCTAGCCCTATTTTATTTTTTATCTTGAAACAAGGTCTGAGTTGTCAAGGCTGACTTTGAACTAGGGATCATCCAGTCTCAGCCTCCCAAGTCCTGGGATTACAGGTGTGCACCACAACACCAGGTCCTTGGATTCCTTTCCTAGGAATTTAAGGATAATAGGAATAGCTACCATTTACTCTGAGCCAGGTGCCGTGTTGTGCTTGTAGAGTCTGTCTTGGTCTAAATGAATTTAGTGAACAGCAGATAATTATTACAGTTAACCCATGCTACACATTAAACATTTAGCACATGATGAGAAATGTACTAGGACCTCTGAGAGGCTAAGAGGAGGAATATAGCATACTTTGCGCTCCTAAGAAGTTACCATCTATTTTTGGAGGGGCTGATCAACAGGCAGGAAGCCATGTACTGTGATGTAACGAGTTCTAAGTATGGTATGGAAACGTCTTTGAGCGCAATTGGCCGAGGTGAGGATTCAGGAATCAGACAAGACTATATGAAGACTGTGGGTGAGACTTGACTTGGTGCTCTGGGACAGGTTGACCTCAAGAAGGCATCCAGGCAGGGGAATAAAGGGCATGGAGGGAGATGTTGGCTTGAAATGTTTGGAGGAAATATTGGGAAGGGCATGGAGACAAGTTTGTTGAGTGGGAGGAGAAGTGGTTGAGCTGCACAGAATGATCCTGAGGAACACGGATTAGGGCAGAGAGGCGAGACAGGAGGTGGGGGGCTTGGGAGGTCACTAGGAAGGATGTGCTCAAGCGACATTGCAGGATAGTTAGTGTGGTGCCTGGTTTTCGGCTGAGTTTGTTTAAGGAGGGTCTGACTGGAACTAGGGAGACCAATTACTGTCTGTGACATTAAGCTCCACAGAAGACGATAAAAGCTTGGATTGAGTAGGTGGCTAGAAAAGTGGAGAGGTAAGAATGGCTCTTAAAAGTGTTTTTTAAAGAAAGAAAAAGAAGAAAATAGCGGCAGATGGGATGCAAAGTTAAGAGAGGAAAGTAAAATAACACGTTCAAATGTCCAGCCTACAAGATCGATAGTTGTTCCCATTAATGTAGGCAACTAAATTGGAGCAGGGAAATTAATTTTCATGGAAAAATGGTATGTTTATAAAGAAAATGGTGTTCGAGTTCGTATAAAGGACACATCTGGTGGCAACTAGGCTCACACACAGATTGAGCACTCAGAGGTCACAGGAGAGGGTGTAGAGTTAGACTCCGTTCATAGCAGTGGAAGGAGCCCCAAGGATAGGAAGCATGCTTACTACAGCGAGTGCCCAGAGGACCAAGCTTATCTCCATATTTAGTCAAGTCGCATGCCTGGTGGATATGCTTAGTGGATGTTTTCAGAGTGGAACAGAAAAGTAGTGTAGGGATGGAAGTGTTCTGAGGATACGATGTCCACCGTTAGGAACTCAGAAGTGGTAGGAAACAGAGCAGAGAGAGAGAAAGAGGGGGGAGGAGTCCAAAGTCACCCAACACCCCAGGCTACTGGAGATTTCACACCTTCAAGGACAAGGTCAGTCATTGCCACGAGACCAAGTAGAATGAAGCCTGGCCAATGGTTTACTCTGATTTGGAAATATCTTTGCGGAGCCTTTCTGTGGGACCAGGGATGGTGGGCTGGGGGTGGTGGTCCTGAATGCGACGAGGAGGAGGAGCGGGTAGAGAATCTGGAAAGGGGAGTGAGGGAAATTGTCAGTCCTCCTGAGAATCTGAGAATCCGGCTGCCATGTAAGGGAGATGCATGGTGTTCATCAAGATACTAGGACAGGGTAGACACAAAGGCATGAAGTAGAAAAAGAAGACAAACAACTGAAAACATCAGTGACAACCCGAGGAGATTCGGTGTACTGGTAAGGAGGTGTGTTTAGAAAGTTCATCTTCCATGCCGTTTCCCAGCTATGCAAGGCCGTTCACTCTTCCCAAATCAAACTCTGAACATCACAACCTGCTGCCTTTGGCCACGTGGCTGTCCTTTGAATCTGAACAACCTTTTGCCTAATAACTGCTGAAGTCTTTCCATTATTCAAGGCCTGGCCCAAATATCACTACCTCTGTGATAACCTCCTCTAGTCAGATGAACCAGAATTGATTCCTTCTCCCTACACACTCAGAGCTTACTAAACATTGCATGTCCTTAAGAACTGACATCTTTCCCATTAGTCCCCTCCTAATAGGTCTTTCCCACTATATTTTATGAAGTGCGCATATCAGGTATCTTAGTCCATTTGCCATTGCTATAACTGAACACCAGAGATTGAGTAATTTATAAGGAAAAAAAAAAGGTTTACTTAGTGCAGGGTTCTGGAGCCTGGGAAGCTCAAGATATGGTGCTGGCATCCGGTGAGGGCCTTCGTGGTGCAGAACATGGCAGTCATCACATGGTAAGACAAGCAAGCGTACTAGCATGGAGATCTCTTCCTCTTTTGATGAAGCCACCGGGGACCTGATGGGGGCATGGCCCTAATGAATTCACCAAATCCTAATTATTGTCCCAAAGCCCCATGCCCAAATACCATTAACATACGAATTTGGGCATTAAGTTTCCAACCTATGAACTTTGGGGGGACACATTCAAACCGTAGCAATGCTCAATAATATTTGGTAAGTGCGAGTGGGATTTTTCTTCAAAAATATCCAAAGGAAGAAGCCAGGCGTGGCGGCGCATGCCTGTAAATCCCAGTACTTGGGAGGCTGAGACAGGACGATCGCACATTTGAGGCCAGCCTCAGCAAGCTAGTGAGATCTTCAGCAACCTAGCAAGACCGTGTTTCAAAATAAAAAGGGCTGGGGGTATATTTTGGAGTAGGGTGCCCCTGAGTCCAATCCTCAGTACCGAGGAGGGGGTGGGGTGAAGATCCAAAGGCAGGCTAAGTAGAGGATGGATAGGGAGCCTCAGTCTGTGTAGAGATCGGGGCACCGGGCAGCTCGTGTGCTCCAGTATCATCCCAAATACTGGGAAGCAATATTTTCCCAAAGAGGTGGCAAACTTGCCTGAAGGGAAAATCAAGTGCCAGCACTGTGGAAGATCCCACCTGCTCAGGTGCTGGGCTGGTCAACCAAGAGGTGAGTAAGAGCCAGGATCGGTCCTGCAAGTGCTGAGTAGCGTGGATTCACCGTGGACCGGTGTAGACATCAGCGTCGCTAATTAATCACTGATAAGTACTTACCAAGGGGGGTGGGGGCAGAGGGGGACACTGCAGAACCAGCCCAGGCAACAGGGATGCCAGGCAGGAAGTTTAGGCTAGGGAGACGGCCAGGCCCTCGACCTGGGAGAATCACCAGGGTGATGCGAAAGAACACAGATGCCAGCCGGCCGCAGACGCCCTGGTTTAACCGGCCCCGGGGCGAGGCCTGGAACATCTGCATTTTTTTGGCGAGGTCCTGCACGCAGGAGACAGCCCGTGCCAAGCACACGGACTAAGTGATGGAAGGTGCAACGGGGACGGAGGGCAGGATGAAATAAAAAAGGCTATTTATGGTTTCAGGCCTGCAAGTTCCCAGACAAAAAGGAAGAGTCTGACTTCACAGGAGAGAAGGCACGCATGTCGTAAGCTCCAAATGTGATCTCAGCTCATTTCCACTGCTCAGACGGCGGCAGCAGTTCGCTTGAGCATCGCGAATGGCCGGACAGCAAAGGAAAAGCTACAAAACTTTCTCCTGGTCTTTATTTTAAAAGGAAAGCTGCCTCCCCCTCCCTGAACAGCCTTAGAGAGGGTCTTTTAGAGAGGGGACACAGCACTTTGAGCTAGTCCAAGGTCAGCCATCCCAGGAGCCTGCCTGCCCCTCGGGAGGGCTCGGAGCCTTTTTCTGAGAGCAGTCGTAAACGCTAGGCACAGCCCTGCTTTTCTTACATTTATGGCGCTCATTCATAAATCGGGCTAAAAGGTTTCTGAATTCATTTACATTTCCTGCCAGCTCTACCCTTCAGAACGAAGGAGTTCCACAAGTTTATAACCTGCTCGGTGGAGTGGATTTCCTTTCATTTGCTCTAAACTTACTTCACTGGGGTTTAAAGAGTAGCCTCCTTGTCCTTAAGGAGAAAAAAAGTAAACAGGACTGGGAGATGAGAACAGCTTGGCTGAGGGCGGCTGGGCAGGAAAGCACTAGGTGTCCCAGCAACCGCAGACCACCTTAAATCCACGGTATAGCTTTAAAAGGCAAACACGCTGGAATGCAGGGCCAAGAGGGGGAGGGGGGCCGCTCTGTCCACACAAAGCCTCTGTTGTTCTCCTGGCTAGACCTGGCTGGGGCCTTGCATCCTGTGTGAGGCTCCGCCCTCCAGTGAAAAGGAGAGCCGGGCAGATGTCAAAAAAACGGAGGGAACATGAAAAAGTGGAGCCCAGCACAAAAATGAAACAAATAGGGAATTTTTTCTGATTAGAGAAAATAAATTTATTTCATACAAAATATTTGGGAATCTACATATATATGTATATATATATATATATATATATATATATATATATATATATATGAAAACAGTTGTTTTGTCCTTGAATTAAAGGATACAGACACCAAAGCTTGCATTGAAACACAGAAAGAGCCAAATGTGACAGATGGAGCTGGCTTTGGTGGTGCATGCCTGTAATCCCAGCATTGGGGAGGCTGAGACGGGAGGATGGCAGTGTTGAGGCCAGCCTCAGCTGCTTAGTGAGGCCCTCAGCAACTCAGCAAGATCCCGTTTCAAAATTAAAAAAAATAAAAATAAAAAGGACTGAGGGTATAGCTCGGAGGTAAAGTGCCCTTGAATTCAATCTCCAGTACCAAAAAGAAAAAAAAAAAAAAAATCAGACAGTGATTTAACTTGGCATAACAGAGAACTTCTAGACACTGACAATTATATATCATATTGAGTGCAGACAGAAAACTCTGCATTTTATTTTTTTGGGGGGAAAGTTCATATTTCCACAATGATCTGGGGGTCACGTCACCTGTGCACACGCCCGAGTGGAATACAAGCATGGCGACATGAGTTATTTACTTGGAGGGACATGACTAGACCAGGTGCAAGTCTCAAAGGGAAAACAGAGGCATTTTACAAAAGAAAGGAATTTGTGATCAAAATATTAATACGCGCAGTTAAAAAAAAAACCCATAAGCATCTTAAAATGACAGGCATCTTCAAAGCACGCTGATTTTAGTGGGCTGAGTTGTGAGCCCAAGTATTCCACATTTTCCTCCACAGTCAGAGCAGAAAGTTGGTTTTCGGAAAGTCCAGTGTTTTAATGGAAAATAGGGCAAAGGTCATGTGTGGCGGGAACCCAGGCCTGGGGAGCTCGCAGAATGCAGGTTGGGCTCATAAAACTGCTCATTAAAATGCTCTGTCCCAAAGAAAAAGCAAATAAATGAGCCGAGGGAAAGGAGCCACAGAAATTGTCTAGAAAGATTTCCATGAAAGACTGCGAAAATAGCCCTTCCCAGTCACGAGAAACACGCCGTTGCTGCTTAGACACATAGCACACACTTAAAAACTTAAATACCCCTTCCTCTCTCCCCGAAATGCTTGGTTCTGCCCTTCTGCCAAGAGCTACTTAACGGGTGGGCATGTGTCTCTGTGTGTGCATGTGTGTGTGTGTTTTAATTTTTCCAAACAGGCTGTATGATGAGCAAAAATAAATAAATAAAAAAGGCGCATGCGTACACACACACACACACACACACACACACACACACCAGAGGTTTTTAAAAACAGCATGAGAACAGTTCAGTTCTTAACCCCCACCCACATTCTGGTTCACACTCAGCCAATTCACAAGTTCTACATGGTTTTCAAACACCAATCCCAAATTAGAGAAAGGAAGGCCAAAAATAAACAACAACAACAAAAAAAAAAACCCTCCGAAAAGCGTGATGATTTACAGGGTGCGGATTCCCTGCACTTCCCTCTCTTACTCTGCAGAGAATGGAGGTTGAGGCAGTGGAGACTAACGATAGCAACGGCTTGCTGGCAAAATAATGACAGGCAGGAGGGCTTCGAAGAAGGCAGCCAGGCGGCCCAGAGCGGTTCAGACAGACCGTTTACACAACGGCTGGCTGATTTCAAGGGCCCTGAGCCAAAACCAACATCAACAGCCAGCAGGACCTCACTTACACAGGGAGCTGCAGGAACCCTTGCTGATGAAGTGTGCGTGTGTGTGCGTGTGCGTGTGCGTGTGCGTGTGTGTGGGCGGGGGCAGGGGGTCCAGACATCCACTTCATTTTTTTTTTTTTTTGCGGTATTGGGGATGGAACCCAGGGGCATTCTACTTCTGAGCTCCACCCTCAGCCCTATTTTTTATTCTTTATTTTGAAACTAAGTTGAGGAGGGCCTCACTATAAGTAGCTGAGGCTGGCCGAGAACCCGGATCCTCCGGTCTCAGCCTCCTCCGCCTCATTTTTAACGGAAACCGTGATGGCCCAGGCCCTCTCGGAGCCACCAGAGGGGCCTCCTGGTGGACTCTCCCTGTGCCAGCGAGGCTGGATCCCCGCCAGCAGACTGCTCCAGAGAAGCGCAAGTCGGGCCCCCTGGTCCAGATGCACGCTGGGCTTCCCTGGCCCCGGCTTTCTCTTCCCCACTTTGGCTGTGCAGGTCTTAGCTCGGGGAAGAGGGGCCCAGCGAGGGTACAATTTCTTAATTTACTTTTCAGAGTAGAAGGAATCACAGATGCAAGGGTTCCTCTTTGTTTTTAGGACTTACTTTATCTTAAGAAAAGCAGTCTGGAGCCTGCTTCTGAGAAGTAATGAATCAAACACAGAGACCTCTGCTAAGCGTGGGGCCGGGTGGCTGCCGGCTTCCTGCCAGCATTGATGATGCTGTCTGTCTGTCTGTCCCTCGCAGGTTTAGTCCCCCTGGTCCTTGTTGTTTGTGTGGTGGGGGAGGGACCTGCCTGAGAGACAGACTAAAATACAAATATGGAGCTATTTCACAAAGCTGAACCAAATCTCACATCCTGCGAGACGGCTGAGACATTTGATAAATGCATCTTGGAGACAATAGCTCATCGGGATTTTTGTTTGTTTGTTTGTTTTTTGTTTTTAGTAAGCTATAAAAAGAGTATTTCCAAATTCACCCTGCTCAAAACCAAACCAAACCAAACCACCCTGCTCCACCTTTTCTTACTGGCTTCCAACACACCTTCCTCAGGACCACTGGTGTCTTTTACTTTAGTAGATTTAAAAGCCTAGCATTGCTCTTTCCACAATGGCGGTTTACATTTACACACACACACACACACACACACACACACACACACACTCACTTGCACAAGTTAGCAAGATTTAATGCCTCTCATTTTTTATTCTTGAAGCCCAGAAAGGGAAACCGTTATTCCCGTGCCAAAGAACACAGCCATTCATTTTTCTTTCTTTCTTTCTTTCTTTCTTTCTTTCTTTCTTTCTTTCTTTCTTTCTTTCTTTCTTTCTTTCTTTCTCTCTCCTTCCTTCCTTCCTTCCTTCCTTCCTTCCTTCCTTCCTTCCTTCCTTCCTTCCTTCCTTCCTTCCTTCCTTCTTTCTTTCTTTCTTTCTTTCTTTCTTTCTTTCTTTCTTTCTCCCTGTGCACCTTCCCAACAGAATGAAAAGCAGCCTGGGATGTGGGGTTTGAAGGCAGAGGGAGGAGAGAACTGGGAGGGGGAAGAAGATGGCCTTTGAACAGCCTTGAGCTTACACACGGACACCGCGTGCCTAGGGTCAAGGGCTCCTTCCTGTCCAGCTCTGACTTGCCCGCTTCCATTGGAGCCTGCACTGAGGCCTCTGGATCGCATCGGGCCAGGAGGAAGCTGACCAACAGCCTCAGTGGCCTTTCTGAGCAAGGGGGGAGGGCGGTGGAGAGGCCGAAGGAAGCTATTATAGCCCAACCTTTGATTTTTGGTTTGTTTTTGTTTTTTGCAGTACTGGGGATTGAACCTATGGGCATTCTACCTCTGAGCTCCACCCTCAGCCCTATTTTTTATTCTTTATTTTGAAACAGGGTCTCACTAAGTTGCGGAGAGCCTCACTAAGTAGCTGAGGCTGTATGTAAACCCACGATCCTCCTTTCTCAGCCTCCTAAGTACTGGGATTACAAGCATGTACCACCACACCCGGCAGCTACCTTTGATTTAAAAAAAAAAAAAAAAAAAAACAACCTAAATTCACTTTGAAATAACTTCAGTCTTATGAAAGGTTTCACAATTAATACAAAGAATCCTTGTATCTCCTTCATGCAGATAGATTCCTCGAATGTGAACATCTTACAAAGACTACACGATCATCATCAAGATTAGGAAACTGGCATTGGTAACTGTACTGTGGTGGAGAGGCCAATCCTGGGTCACAATCTGCATTTGGTTTTTATGCCTTATCAGCCTCCTTTAATTTAGAAGATACCTCTGTCTTTTTCTTAATCTTGAGTTACCCTAACATTTTTTGGGGGGGCATGGTACTGGGGATTGAGCCGAGGGGCATTCTACCTCCAAGCTCTGAGCTACACTCCCAGCACCACCTCCCCACCCCCACACCACCTTTTCAAAGCAGAGTTTTGCAAGATTGCTGAGACTGGCCTCAAACTTGGGATCCTCCTGTCTCAGCCTCCCAAGTACTGGGATGACAGTCATGCCCCACCATGCCCAGTACCCTAACCCTTTTGAAGAATACTGACCATTTTTTTTTTTGTACAGTACCCCTTAATTCAAGTCTAGTTGATGTTTCCTTATGACTAATTTCAAGTTATATATTTTGGGCAAGAAAGGCACATAAATCATATGCCTTCCTTAAACATTGTGTCAGGAAACATATCGTGTTGCTCCATCCCCTTGGTAGTAAACTGTGGTTAGTTGGTAAGATGGCATCTTCCATGCTTCCCTACTATGAAGTTTCTATCTTTTCTCCCATGGAACTAATGAGTGCCTTGTGGATGATATTTTGAGGCTGTGCGAATCTTCTGTTTCTTACCATCCTTTCTTTTCTTTTCTTTTTTAAAAATAATGTGCTTTTATTGGTGCATTATGGCCTCATATCATAATGTAAATCATGTTGACAATGACATACATGCACACAGCACTTGGACGCCCTTTCCTTTCCTCCCCATCTCCCCCCTTCCCAATACAGAGGACTGACATTGCCGTTGGGATATTCATATACGTACACATAGTCGATAGTAGTATTTCCATTAATGAACCTCAGTCTTGCTCCTCCCTTAGAACACCTCCTCCTTCCTTAGAACACCTCCCTGGCTCCACTGAGGTTTCTCCTCCATTATCTGGAGTCCCTCTTGTATCCCAAGTAGCAATCAGGGAGCTGCAAATCAAAACTACATTGAGATTCCATCTAACCCTAATCAGAATGGCACTCATCAAGAGGTCAAATAACAGTAAATGTTGGCAAGGATGTGGGGAAATAGGAACTCTTCTACACTGTTGGTGAGATTGCAAACGAGTTCAGACTCTATGGAGATCAGTGTGAAGATTCTTTAGAAAACTGGGAATGGGTCCACCATATGAGCCAGCTATACCACTCCTGGGTATCTTTCCAAAGAGGTTGAAACCAGAGAATTACAGTCATACATGCATACTCATGTTCACAGCAGCACCATTCACAATAGCTGAATTATGGAACCAGCCTAGGTGTCCATCAACAGATGAATGAATTGCAAAATTATGGGACATACACACAATGGAATTCTACTCAGCAATAAAGAAGAACAAAATTATGTCATTTTCAAGAAAACGGAAAGACCTGGAGAACATTACGTTAAGTGGGATGAGCCCACCTCACTGCCCTTGCACCTATCCATCTGAAAAATCTATTGAGAAATATTTCTTACTGTGATGTTTCTGCACATGATGACTTTTAACTTCTTTCTTCACACTAACTTTATTAATTGAAATTGTATTGTGGAGAAGAGCTCTCTCTTCTCTCGATGAATTACGCATCTATTTGCTCTGCATAAATATGGTTTCTTATTTTACTCCATGAATTATGGTCCACCATAACCATTATTTTGTTGCTGAAATTGTCCCAGAGTTAGTCTTTGGGCGCCTCCTTTAGGCTGCCTCCTGTATCCCTTTCACATGTTGTACCTTCATTTTTGGAGCATCTCTTACTTTGCCTCACCATGCGACATTCCAGGCTCAGCTTGTACTACTAGGCTTTACCCCTGGAGAGTCTCCAAAACCCCTGGTTTCTTTTACTGTAGGATGGTATACAATAACCTTATCTTTTACTGTGAGTCTCAGGGAATACATAACTCTCCTAGTGACAAAAGGCTTCCATTACAGCAGGGAGAAACCAAGGCCCTGTATTTTCAGTGTTTGGAAGAGTCAACATTTTCTCAACCATAAACATCAACATAATATGTCTTTCCACGCTCACCCCAAGCTGGAAATCCTTGCTAGATAATGACCTAGAATCATATAATTGAGTATTCAAGATCAGTAAGGAAAAAAAAAAAAAAAGCAAAAAACAAAAACAAACAAAAAAACCCAAAGTATCTACGGATCTTTCATACAAATTAAAAACCTACCCCCAAATTTTCAGTGTTTAGCAAAATGTAAATGAATTAAAATGAGCAAATCTTGTATCAAAGCATTTAATGCTTTTTTCCAGATTGCTCTATGAATCACTGAACAAAAGACGATTAAAACATGTCAATCATGATATTAATTTACTTTTCAGTATTTATAAGAAGACAACTCTCTTCTTTCACAGGGCTTTGAATCACCACATGTTACTTTTGCTGCTGTTTAAATGGTAGCTGAGATTCACTTAAAGGCTGACTCATTCTTTGTCCACAGCCCTCTGGATCGTTTTCTTTCCTCCTTAAGTGCACCTTTTCCTTTCATTCCTTTTATTTTTGGTGGTAGGATGTTTGTTTTTGTGGTCTGAAAATGTCTTCATTAGGCCACACTTTAAAATGACACTTTTGGTATGCAGGTCTAAGTAGCCCTGTGTCTCTCTGCACTTTGGGGATTATTCCATTATGCTTGGTTTCTACCCTTGTTCTTGGTAGTTGGTATTTTCACCCCTCAGGATGCTTTTAAGGTTGTCTCTTTGGCTTTGGTGTTCTTCGGTTTCCTTAAGATGTGCATCTGTGCCGGGCGTGGTGGCGCATGCTTGTAATCCCAGCATTCGGGAGGCTGAGACCGGAGGATCTGGGTTCGAGGCCAGCCTCAGCTACCTAATGAGGCACTCTGCAACTTAGTGAGACCCGGTTTCAAAATAAAGAATAAAAAATAGGGCTGGGGGTATAGCTCGAAGGTAGAATGCCCCTGAGTTCAATCCCCAGCACCGCAAAAAAAAAAAAAAAAAAAAAAAGATGTGCATCTGCATGTTATCTGTGCTGCTTCTAGATCTTCAAATTTATGACTTTCATCAAGTCTGGAAAAAACCATTGTTATTCTTCTGTTCTCTTCCAGAGTGATGATTAAACATATACTAGACCTTCACATCCTAACCGTCTTGTCTCATCTCCATTTCCTAACTCTCCCATCTTTCCGTGTCGCTGTCTGGATAGTATTTAGTTACACATGTAATCATGTGCAGGAGTTTGCTTGTGAGTTTGTTTATTGTGAGGTGGTCCTCACAAAAGCTGACTGTATACATCTCTTCTCAATTCTCTGCTCACCAACACTGCATTGGCAACTTAAAATTGGCCATGGTGGGATTATTTACACCATGGAAATTGGTAAATGCTACGAAACAGGGTTTTTTCCCTGTCAGAAAGCTAGTCACTAAACATCTACTGGCACATCACTGTGTGTGACCCGTTTTATTTCATCTCTCTTCAGCTGTTGAATCTATTCAAAACGTTCTAATTTCAATACCTGCAGTTTTTTTTATTTCTATAAGTTCCATTTGGCTATTTATACTCTATGCCTTGTCTTTAAAAATACAGTGTTCTTTTCTCACACTTGTGATTTACTCTTTCTTCAAACATTTTTAGCATCATCCAAAGTCTTTTCTACTGTTCACTATAATCTTGGCTTGCTTGCGGTGGTTTCTCTGTATCCTTTCAAATGTTGTCTTGTGTGTCAGTGTTCAGCGGGGCTTTCTTGTGTGAGTGCCCTTAGGTGGGATTTGAGGGTATGTTCCATCAGAGAACATTCACCTTTCTAGGTTCCCAGACTGCTTCCACCCTGTGTCCATTTTAAGTTACTTTCTCAGATTTGGGTCTTCTTGACCACGTAACTGGTACAAATCTAAAACTCAAATTACACAATGGGAGATCTATAAGAACAGATTCTCAGAGGCTTCTTTTTCTTTGTACTCAGAACCCAGGCAGAGACAAACAGCTTTCTTTGTTTTCTCTCTTTCCTGGCAAGTAGATGTTCTTGTGATCTGCCATTCTCACTTCAGGTATAGCTCTGCGATGATCCTAGCTTACTACAGATCTTGGTTCCGATTCTCCGATTTGTTCAAAACAATGCCTTTTCTACTATCTATCCTCCTGACTGTGCAAATCCAGAGCTCTTGGGCACAGTGATAGCAAATGCCCAAGGTCAGCTGTAGCATCTCTATGGCTTCACTCTCTGTTATGGTTTGGATATAAAATGTCTCCCAGAGAAGCTCATGTGTTAGACAGTGCAGCCAGGTTGGAAGGCAGAACTTGGATGGAGGAAGTAGATCACTGGTCATGTGGTCTTGGGGACTATATCTGTCCCTAGCCCCTTCTCTTTCTTTTTCTGCTTCCTGATTACCATGAGGTGAAAGCAGCTTTTCCTCTGCCATGCCCTACAGCCCTGCCACTGTGCATTTCTACTTTGGAGCTGGCCAATGATGGACTGAGCCTCAAATAAACCTTTCCTCCTCTAAGTTATGCTTGTCAGGTCACAGTGATGGAAAAGCTGACTAAAATTCCTTCTTCTTTCCAGTATCTTCTTAATTTTCTCACCAACGGGCATCTAATCTTCAGTGAGAAACTTAAAAGAAGGCTTGACACACTGTCCCCAGCATTGCTGGATATTCTGAAGTCAAGAGTGCTAGTTCAAAACAAAACAAAAACAAAACAAAACTAAACTACTAAAAACATGTCAAAAAGCCAAGTCTGCATGTGATTGTGAACTTACCATAGTTTATAATAATAAGATGTAAAGCTCTGATTGGTGCTTAGCCTTTTCTTCTTCAGATGTTCTAAAATAAAAATTTCTACACATGATCTTAGCCCAAAGGCTGAGAAGCAATAAAAGTAAAAATTTCGTATAACACGCACAGAAAAAACACATTTATGTATTGAGTAGCACTATGCATTAGCACTACTATTAGTCAATTCAGAATAGCTATTGATTCTTAAAAAACACACTGTAAACCATGCATAAATAGAATCAGAGGTTACAACTTAAAGCACTATATATCCTAACCACCATTTTGGGGGGGGTGTCAAATTTTATTTGGGTTCCAGATACTTTTAATTTCCTTTGATGTCAATAACAACATTGTATGCTGTTCATATATATATAGTATAAATAGAGAAGGATACAGTTTTTCATATTATTTTACTAATATAATTTGTTTTGACCAATTTTGTGATATAAGTAGACATGATATTTCCTTTTTTTTTTTTTTAAGAAATTACGAATCAAAAAATTGCATAGTTTTCCCAAAGCAATACCAGCTAAAGTCTTAGAATTGAAATGCAGATTTCCAAACTCTAGGTTCAGTTATCAAGAACACAAATCTGCCAGGAAGACTGGGGTGTTATCCTATCCCTACCGGAAAGAAAATCCTGTTGGAATAGAAAAATCTGTGATTATGTCACAGAGGGGCCTTATGGATATATTTCAGCTGGTGGAGCCTCTGAAAAGATTTTTTTTTTCAACATTAGATTAAAAAAAAGGTGAATAAAACTCTGGATAAAAACACTTAGCTTCCTAAATTCTTTTAATACCTGCCATATAATTTTAGTCTACTAACCTTAATTTCACTATTAGTGAGATTAGGACAACATTGGCATAAACCTTAAGACCACTGTGAAAAATGAAGACACATTTTTAGTATAAACTCAGAAACAGTCAAATCTATGTATTTGCAAGAATGCACACAGGAAGCACATATGTGAGGGTGCTTTGGGCTTCAGTGAGCAGGAAGGTGCACATTTGGGACGGAGTGAATGAGAAGGTCCCCCGGGAGGGGTCTCACCTGGGCAAAGGTGCAGCAATGGGCCGGGTGGCTGCACGGTGGGGGGAGCAGCAGGTGCCTGTGCAGGTGTGGGGAGGGAGAGGAGACAGATGCGGATGGGGAGATAGGGATGCAACGAAGGAAGACAGACTCATTTCAGAGGCCTCCTGCGCTGGGCTGAGGGGGTCACCTGGAGCATTCTTAAGGAAGTAACATGATCAAATCTCTATTGTGTTTGCTTCTCTACACTGAAAAGTAATCTCAAGACAATGTGATCTGCACCTCTAAGTTTTATTCACATAAGTCCTCCAAACAACCCAAGTATCTCAGATAGAAGATAGAGGCCCAGGGTTAGAAGCCAGAAGCCCAGGGTAATGAATGCTCCTGCCTCTACCTTTTTTTTTTTTTTTTGGTACCAGGGATGAAACCCAGGAGCATCCTGTCCTCTGAGTTATATCCCAGCCCTATTTTTAATTAATTAACTCATTAATTAATTAATTAATTAATTAATTGGAAATAGGGTCTCACTAAGTTGTTGAGGTTCTCGCTAAGTTGCCGAGGCTGTCTTCGAACCTGTGATCCTCCTGGCTCAGTCTCCCAAGTATTGGGGTAACAGGTGTATGCCACAATACCTGGCTTCCTGCCTGTATCTTTTAAGGGTGAACCAGAATCATGAAAGGAAAGAGGTAATAAATTTTTCTTTGCCACTGTAACTACTGAAGCTGAGGCGGTCAGTGTTTCTATAACTATAGGTATACCCCGGGTATCCTCCAAAGAAACACCTATATTGTTAAACTATTACATCAGCTAAAGGGAAGTTAGTATGCTAAGAAGTTCAGCGGCTCAACTTCCACACAACTTTAGTTGCCCCCGTGTTTTTCAGAGCTCTTTCCCCAGTGCTTACGCTATAGTGGTTTAGAGAATCTTTACTTCAGAAGAGTTCCAAGCAGATAACTGGTACAGAGGACTAGGTGTCGAAATCCTACACAGACTGTGTCTTCCTATTTCTAATGAACACTCCTATAAAAAGAGAAAGTGTTCATGTGAAAGATGTTCACATGACAAAATACAAATACAGATGGTCCTTGGCTAATGATGGGGTTTGAGCCCAATAAGTATTATACATCAAAAGTACATTTATGCCAAGTGAGATGAGTCGGTCACAAAAAGTAAAAGGCTGGATGTTCTCCTTCATATGTGGAAACTAGGGGAAAACTGGGACACAGGAGGGACTCTAGACAGAGGAGGAGGAGCCTTAGTGGGGTGAAGGAGGAGGGAGCAGGGAGGAAGACTTGAAGAGGGAAACACTTCAGTGGACATGCTGCACACACGCACACACACACACACACACACAAACTTCTCAAAGCCAATCGCTGCACTGAGCACGGGAGGGTGGGGAGGGGGAGGAGGGGGGAGCGGGGTGGGAACTGGGGGAGGCTCACCGAGTGCCGCGTGCGTGGGTGCCTCTGTCACCCTGAACTGCATCACGATGTGTGATTACAACGCACCCACAAAGAAAGAATGACTGTTAACACATCT
>PVLC010031146.1:0-18986 GCA_004027655.1 Graphiurus murinus
CCACCACGGAGCCACAAACATTCCCCAGGGGAGGCGTGTGGGTGTTTTGCTGTCCTCTGTTCTGTCTGCTGGCTTTGTTTCTGCCACCTTTCAATTTTTCCTTGCTTTGTTCACTTTTTTGCTGCTCCTTTCTCTTGTCAAGACGCTGCCTTCACAGCGATTCAGTTTCGAAAGTCAGCAAGACTGAGGTGTGCTGCTTCTCTCAGTCGCATCTTTCAATAGTATGTTTAATACTAAATAATGTTGGAAGAGGACAAAAGGAAATAAAAGAAAGGGAAATGATTAGTGGAGCAAGGTGCAGTGTCTTCGCTCAGCAGCAGAGTATCCATACTGTGAACTCATAATGTCACACTAGATTCCCAGTGTTATAGGGGGATTTGTAGGTTAGCATAAGTGAGGCCATCTTATGAGAGCAGCCATGTAATGTTCTAGGGTGGAAAATTACCACCCCACCTGTGGGTAACTGAAGCCTGGGAACAGAAGACAAGCTAGGCCACCAGGCCCCTGCTGAACTCCTGCCCAAACCCGTATCCTGGAGTTGTTTGTTTCAAATCTATGAACTGCATAGGGGGACTTTCTGCTATGTACTAGCCAATCAATGTAAAGGTCACATATCCACCCCCCTTTTGTGTATAAAATATCCATGTTCATGAGGCTCGGGGTCTCTGCCCGCCCAACTACTGTTTTGGGTATGGCAGGGGCCCAGATTTGAATCTGAAATAAATTTTGTTTGTAACTCCCCGCTGGTTTTCTCGTGAAATAAACAATAGCAATGAACAATATTTAGCATTAAAATAAATTCTAGGTGCTATGACATTTAGAACAGACATAACCCCCAAAACAGAAATGGTTGGGTCATTAATTAACAGCAGCAACAATAAACAGCTGTGAACTAGATATTGTCTTAAATACCAGATACCAACTATTATATCCACAATACTAATAATAACTGCACCAACAAAAATGGTGGGAGAAGAAATTTCAGAAAGTAAATAGTTCTAAATTATGGCAAAAGTACAGTTCTGTAAGAGGAAAGAAAATGGGATAGGGAGGCAAAAAAAAATGTCTGGAATATTCAAAATGTGAAAAGAGAAAAAAAATAGCATGTGGAATCTAAGAAAGAAGCGGGAACAACAAATAAAGGAATAATGAGGAGGAGGTAGAAGAGGAGAGGGAGGAAAGGGAGGAGAGGGAAGATGAGGAGGAGGAGAGAGAGGAGGAGGAAGAGGGAGAAAGCAATTTGTCAATCAGAGAGAGAAGGAAAGAAAGGATCAAGAAAAACAAACAGAAAAGAAAACTAATCCTGAAGAAAAAAGCAAACCTATAAAAGGATAATAAAAAGAAAAATGATGAAAAAGAAAAAACAAATATATGCATACAAACTAGCCAGAAATAAAACAAGAACAACAAAAAATCCTTAATGAGAAATGAAATAATTCTCTCTGCTAAGGTGCTAAGGTGCTGCAACTGCCCACAACAGACTGCCCTTTCCAGTTCTTCTTGGGCCCGGCCTCTCACAGAAGGCACAGGGCAGGGGCTAGCAAGCCCTTCCTGCTCCTGCGTGCTGGAGGGCCTGAAACTGCAAGTGGTTGAAATGGATCTCAGCTTCCTTGCTCACCAACACTGAGTAGGATGGAGCAGAAGTGCCATCCATTGGAGTTTTGTCCAGACACACTAGATTGATCCACTCCCAGGGCGGAGCTGAGGAGGAGTTCTAAACAGGAAATTCTGCAGCTGGGCTCTACCTCTGATTGGAACTTTGGAACTTTGGAGGGTGGTATCTACTCCAGAGAAATTAGATCAACACACCCCTAGGGCAGGCAGATGCTGATCTCTGCTGGGCATCTGGGGCCTCCTGAGGACTTCACTCCTGGGATGGGGTGATCAAACACCCTGGGTGGAGAGAGCAGCAGGTGCTTCACACTCCACTACCCTCTAATATGGTCTTCGAAGGCCCCATCCCCAAACACAGTCACACCCAGCCTTTTAGCTGAGTCCCCTCCGTATCTCTGCCCTGCAGTCATCTCTGTGCCTGCTCCAATTGCATTCTTGCAATGCACTCTTGGCCACTCGTGGGTGCTGGCTGGCCTGTGTGACAACATTTGCTAAGATTCCCCCAGTTTTTGCAGCGTTGAGGACCATGCAAGCTCCTAAAGATGCTTGCCCCTCGCCTCTGTGCTCACAAGCTGACAAACACAGAGCACTGTCCAAGCACCAGCTCAGGTGCTGCCTCTGACCCACCTAGTTCAGACTGCCTTTCTGCTCTACAGATATTCCTGTACCCGGCTTGTCCCCTGTCTCTTTCCCTTTGTGTCACCCCTCCCTCTTTGGTGACCCAGCACCACTGCTAACACTGCCTTGAGTCCGGAGGATTCTTTCTTATCCTCTGTTTGAAGCATCAGAATTTCTGGGTCTCTTTGAGTCTCCGACTGTCCAGTATTGAATTTCAGTGAGTTTCATCAGTCACCCTGCTCCCTGGGATGCAGAATCCCCACTGCTTCAGCTCTGACCCACAGAGCAGCTGGAAAGCACAGCCTTCCCTGCTCTGCCACTCGTGCTCCCCATAATTGACATTTTCTAATTGTTGGAAATAATGGCAATTTTGGCAGGAACACAGAAATCGATGTATAAGACTAGTCCCTACCCAGTAGGAGGTGTCTTTTCAGTTAAATGCTCTGCTTATACTCTGAGAAAACAGTTTAGAGAAGAAGTAATATTTAATTCAAGTGCCTGCTAAGTACTATTGTTTATTACAGAAGGAGTGCGCCTCAGATTCTATTTGTTTGAAAATTACTTTAAATTATCATTTTTTTCTCTAGGAACATTTGGGCTAAAGGGGTGCTAGGGAAAAATGCAAAGAAGTGAGTGTGATAAATACTTTCTTTGATGCATGCCGATGAGTCATCTGTGCATTTCCTATGCTGCTTTGTAAAAACAGCTGGGACTTAGAAATAAAAACGCACTGCAACAGACCATTGCTTGGCAGTGCAAGCACAACTTTGTTATATAGCCTGTCCTGTATTTCTGGTGGCACCTACTACCTGTGTGACCCTGGGAACTTTTTGAATTGTACAGTGAGGATTTCAGTAGGTTTAATTGCTATTGTATAATATAAAGTTACTATAAATTTTGAGGTTTAGAAAGTCCTTCCCAGAGCTCATGTATTAGAAGCATGGCTTTCAGTGCAGGAAGGGTCAGAGGTGGTTGCTGGGGGTGTGGCCTTGGGGGCTGTACATGCCCCTGGGCCCCTCCTCTCCTTCTCTCTGTTTTCTAGCTGCCAGATGAGCTGCTGTCCTCTGCCACCTGATGTCTGCCTTGGAGTCAGCTGACCTGGACTGACCTCTGAAGCCATGAGCCAAATAAGCATTTCCTCCTCTCTGTCGCTCATGTCAGGTGTTTGATCACAGTAACGGAAAAGCTGACTCAAACAGTTCCTTAGCACAGTGCCTGGCACATTTCCTTACTCAATAAATGCTAAATACCATTATTATTATTTAGAGGGGTTAGCGTCTTTGAAAGAGAAAAGAAGATAGCATAAAGGGTATTTTGGGGAGAAGTTGAACCCAGAGATAGCTCATACCCGGGGAGCATATTACTACCAGAGATGGCCCCACAAGGGGGATGCGGGGTGCTAAGGAGGAGAAGCACCTATTGCCCTATCCACTAGATCAAAGTGTGCACATATATGGAGGATAAAGTCTGCCTTTGCTCAAGACAAGTGCTGTACAATTGTAACAAACATAAATCTATGATTATTACAGAAATATAGATTGGTCCCTAGTATTGAATAGTGCCCCGCAGTACACAGTACACAGTAGCTCTGAGCTATACCCACAAGATGCCTCTGCCTCTGCCCAGTTTTACAAGCTGTCATCTTGTGTTTTATTTATTCTGATGGACTCCTTTAAATTCTCTCCAGATGAAGGCAGGGTACACATGTAAATATGTTGTATTGACATGAGGAAGAAGTTTGAAGCTAGAGAATCCCAAAGGCAAAGAACTGGAACTAAAGGGAGGACTGATTGTCAGTACCTACATGTCCCACTTCATCTCCTTGTGAGAGCACAAATGTAGGTCTCTACATTAGTAAAGACTGCATAGCTGAGATTCATCCTCAGTGCAGGCTAAATACCTTACAAATGCCAATCAAAGAAAACTAGCTTCTTCTCTACACAGTTGACATATGAAATTCATTGTTCCCCAGGAATCATTTGGGTTTGAAAATATAAACACATTTTTGTGTGTGGTAATGAGGATTGAACCCAGGGGCATTATACCTCTGAGCTACACCCACAGCTCTATCTTATTTTTTTTTATTTTGAATCAAAGTATTACTAAGTTACTGAGAGTTTAGCTGAGTTGCTGAGGCTGGCCTTGAACCTGCAATCCTCCTGTCTCAGCCTCCCAGTTACTGGAATTACATGCATGTACCACCACACTTGGCTATAAACACATTTAAAAATGGTTTATTTGAGGCATGTTGGAGAAGCAAGCAGGTTGAACATGAAGGATTTAAGCTATAGCCGTAAGTCAGAGAATGAGACCATGTGGGACTTCCAGGCTGGACACTGGTTGGCTTAGGGGAATCAGGAAGCAGGTTCCAGTGTCCTGGCAGGACCAGTGTTCTAGGAGCACCGGTCAGGGAAAATCAGGATTCAGCCTTGCAGTAGCAGGGCAGGTTATACAAGTGGGACCTGAGCAGGTGGAGATGGACCAGGAAGTGAGGGGTAATGGCAGAGATCCAGGTAAGGCACAGGTACCAGGCAGGAAAAGGTATTGGTTGAGTAGGTATTGGGTTATTTTCTTTAGCCACCTCCTGACCACATCCTTGAGACTGAGATAGAGCCAAAGCTGTACCCAGTGCTCAAGTGGTCCTCACAGTTGGGGTAGCAATGGTTGGCAAGCAGGGGCTGCAGGAGCTTTGGTCCAGTGGCCTCTAGTCCTGAGCCCACTTCCTCCTGGACTCTGTCTCTGCTGAACTCTCAGCTTGAAGGCTTTAACTCTGGTCTAACTTCTTCATTTCATGACTCCAGACCCTAACTTTAATTAGTCTCATCATAGAACTTCCACAAAAGAGACCAAGTTCCTTCTCTTGATAGTGGAGTCAATCCAAGTGCTCCATGATAGGTTATTAAAGAGAGGCCTGAGCTGGGTAGGGTGGCACACACCTGTAATCCCAGTACTTGGGAAGCTGAGACAGGAGGATTGCAGTTTCGAGAGCAGCGAGACCCTGTTTCAAAATAAACATAAAAAAGGCTGAGGGTGTAGCTTGGAGGTAGAGTGCCCCTGAGTTCAATCTCACGTAGCATACACACACACACACACACACACATACACACACAGGAGAGAGAGGGGGGGGGGAAGGCTGGTATTTTCTAGAAACATTTGCATTCCTTATGTTGCCAGTGTTCTTTCTCACCCTATTGTTTTCAATTAGGAATTAATAGACTATGATTTCAATTTTATTCTCTCCCGATTTTCCTTACCTCCCTGCCAGCAGCCCCAAATCCCCGCACACTGTTGTGGTTTGGATGTGGAATGTCCTCTGAAAAAACTCGTGTCTTAGCAATGCAAAAATATTCAGAGATGAAATGATTGAATCGTGAGGGTTCTGACCTCATCAGTAGATCAATCCATCAATCTATTAGTGGATTTATTGGGCAGTAAGATAAGCAGTAAGATAAGGCTGTGGAGGAGGAGGCAGGTCACTGGGAGTGTGGCCCCTCGTTTCCTCCTCTTACTCTCTCTGCTTCCTGCCTTCATGTCCTCGCCGGCCTAACATGGACGTGGACTGAACACTCTGAAATCTCCAGAACTGTGAGCAAATAAATCTTTCTTCCTCTAAGTGGTGCTTCTCAGGTATTTGGGGGTCACAACAATGATAATGCTGACTGAAACACACACTTGACCTCAGCAGTCTCCATCCAGCCTCCACAGTCTTCGGAATCACTTTTGGTTTCTGTGAACTCTATACTATTTGCATGACTTCTGTTTTTGTTGAAATCTTAGGTTTTAACTTCTCTTGGTTCCTATAAATTTTAACACTTTGTTCAACAAGTTGTTTACTTACTAATTATTTATTGAGAGATTATGTTTTGTAGGGCCTGGGTGTAATAAGGAACTTACAACCTGGGAATCATAATCTATGCAGATAGTTAAAGTTCCTCATTTGCTTCTACTGACTTCTTAGGTAAGAACATTATTCCCTCAACAAATACTTTTTGTTTATGAACATATCAAAATCAATCACTAAACTGAACTTGAAAAAGAGGGAGGGCGAGGGAGTGGGGTGGGAATTGGGGAAGGGTTAAATGAGAAATGTGCGTGTATGGTATGCCTTTACCAGCTTGTACCTAACAAAGATGTATGATTACAATGTACCGATTAAAAAAATAAAATAAAAACTTCTATTAATGAATGCCTTAAATCTTTTAATCATCTGCATCTTGTGAAACAAAAATGATTCTTAAGAACCTATCTTTTCAACACATTCTTAGTTTAAGTCTATAGCTATCATGGAATTAGCTAGAAAGAAAAAAAATCCTGATTGTACCCTGAAGTCCATTCTGCAAGATGAATTTTTTTAACCTAGATTCTTTCACTTGAAAAGCAAATGAGTCACTATAGATGATTTTAAAAATGATTAAATTTAAAATAAAAAGATTTATTAACCAGATTTATTTGATTATCCTAAAAATCCACCAAATAGAAAGTTCCCACATTTATCCACCTTCATTCTTACCTTCAGAGCAGCTCTCTCCATAGCAACTGAAAACTTCTCGGGGCTGAAATAATCCTCTCTAGCTCCCAGTGCACAGTCAAGGAATTTTAAAACAGAGGACTTTGAAACCAAGAAATTCTCTCTGAGATTTAAAAGCCTGTGGAGCACCAGTTGAATAATCATTTACCTTTCTTAAGGTAAGCACTGGGTTTTCACATGTTTGTGTTGTCTTCTGTCACTCTTTAAATGCTAACATAAGGACCTTAAACTTTTTTAAAAATGTAGCAAAAGTAGTTCTGGTGTCTTTGTTAGTACTCCAAGGTCATTATTAGCTCATCTCTGGGCCAGAATCTGGCATGACACACTGTTAACATTTCTTAAACAATCAACTAAAGAGATTTGTTTAACAAATGTTAAATATTATTTGTTTTCTTCAAAAGTTGACTAGCTCAAAAATAATTTCCCATTCTTTTAGTGACCATTGCATTTACCGGGGCTCCCAAAGTCTTGAAATCTTGTTTTTCTATGATCCTTCATTCTCTGGAATCTTGATTCTTAAACTCAAAAATGACCAGAATTTTCTGAAGATTTCTCTTTTGTTTTCCTTGTCTAAAACCTAACTCAGCATGATATTGATAATGTATGAGAATTTATATTACTTTAGAGATGAGGACCCCAAATCTTATGGTGTTCTTTATAATGAGCTAAGAGGAAGATATTTCTCATCCTGAGTCCTGTAACTAGTGCCACTTGCAGAGAAAGGGAGAAACCTACTCTCCCTAAAGTTTGACTCTTCAGGTAGAGGCAATCTAACATGCATCTTGGTTGTTCTGCATCTGGCCTACAGCCATGGTAGTTTCCTGACTGTGGGGTGGGGTTATGAATTATCTACAGACTCCTCGTTGTTTAGAAACAGCTTGTCATTGCAAATCAGCTTAGCCACCTAATTAATGATTCCTTCCAAACATGTTGCAGGCACAATGATGAAGCCTTTAATTGTTTCCCTTTCACCACAGAAATTCTTCTGGTTACAAGTTTATCCCACAAATGTCCATCTACCCATCCCTATCGAGATAGACTCAAGGTAAAGGAGAAGTGGAAATGTCCTTCTGCACCCATGTGTTGGCGTTTTGGGTGCCTTCATTCCTACTACTCAGCTTCGTTCCCTCTACTGAGACACACAAACCCTCAACCCAGGACAGCAGCAGCGCTGGACAGCGAGGCCAACTGGCGGAACTACTGCAGGTTCTGTCTGCTGGTGACCACCCCCCCGCCAACCACTCGAGAAGCCTCTTCAGAAGGTTGCTGGAGGAGACCGGGTGCCCACGGAAGCCCAGTCGAGCCCAAGGGCGTTGCAACCTGGTTAGTGAAATAGCGTGGGGTCAGGCACCAAGGCATATGCGAAAGAGAGCAGTGTGTTTTCCAATTATTTCCTTCAGCATCACAAAGTGAAATGCAAATCTTCCAATACCCAAGTGGGTTAAATAACTTCCATATTTGGGATCTATAAAACCAGCAGATAGTGCTTAAAGACAAGGACTTTTTTTTTTTTTTTCACTGAAAGGGTCATGTGTAAGTTTTCTAGAACCCTTTTGCATGTTTGCAGGTATTGATTTTTGAGCTTGAACTGTTAGTCCTTTCTTCTTTCTGATTTTCTAATTCCTTTTCTTTCCTTTTGGAGCCTGCAGTGAACTTCCCATTACTATTTAGATAAGATGCTATTTGATTTTTGTAGCATAACCGTAGCAACCTAATAATTGTCCAATGTTCAACACTTGAGCACATTCTCCTAGATATTGACTGATGCTCTCTAGTATTTTGTGTGGTGGGTTGGATAATCATCTTCTTAACCGAGAAGAATCTGAGCTGGGAGAGGGGACTGCTGCAGGTAGAGCTGAAATCAGACCCCTGGCTCCCGAGACCCGGGTCACAGCTTTCTTCTGTCCACACAATGAGTCGCCACCCTGGCTGCACATCTGAATGATCTGGACAGGTTTCACAGAATACCCGTGTTGGAGTTTTATACTCCCCAGATGGAGACTGGGCTTGCCTAGGATAGGATTGTAAAAAAAATTTTCTGGATCACTTTAATATGAAGTCATTGGGGACTGAAAATCTCCCAGTTAGGGTGGGTGTGTGGCATGGTAATGGAATGAATAAGAAAAATACATGACAACAGAAGCTATGTCTTAAAGTGACTATAAGTATCAGCCAGGCACAGTGACACATACCTGTAACCCCAATACTTGGGAAACTGATAGAGAAGGATCACAGGTTTGAAGCCAGCCTCCGCAACTTGGTGAGACTCTATTCCTAAAATAAAATAAAATAGGGCTAGAGGTATAGTGTGGAGGTAGAATGCCTCTGGGTTCATTCCCTAGCACACACTCCCTACCTCCAAAAAAGAAAAAAAATGACTGTAAAAATCAACCAAAATCTGTCTTTGCCATCCCATTCCTGACCAATAAGATTTTTAAGAAGAACCTAAAAATACATAGATAAATGAAAACATTAAAGAAAAGTAAAGCAGAAGAAAATAACTACTTCCAAAATAAAATTGGACAGATTTTCTCAGTCAAGCCATTATTTTTCTTATGACAAAAGGGGTCTTGTACAGAGACTGAAATTTTCTCTGTTCTGTATGAATGATAAATAATTCAATAATTATTAAAATGCCCAAAGGTTCTAGAGGAGATGTGATATGTTATAATAAGCAATTGATCTGTAATGACATAATCAACTGATCTGATATATATGGAGAGAGAGAGAGAGAGAGAGAGACAGAGAGACAGAGAGAGAAATGGAAGATATCCTCTAGAAGGACCCAGCAATCAAGTTTTTTTTTTTTTTTTTTTTTTTTTTTTTGCAGTACTGGAGATGGAATCCAGGGGCATTCTACCTCTGAGCTACACCCCAAGCTCTATTTTATTCATTTATTTTGAAACAGGGTCTCATTAAGTTGCAGAGGGCCTCACTAAGTAGCTGAGGCTGGCCACGAACCTGTAATTCTCCTGTCTCAGCCTCTCAAGTACTGGGATTGCAAGCATGCCTTCTGAGAATTTGCTTCAGGGCAATGATCTCCTTTAGTGACATATGAGATTTATTAAATAAATCATTATTTATTTAATGATTTATTAAGGCAAGTTGAAAAGTAGTTTTGCCAGGGGGGATGTGAATAGGCAAAAATTGTTCTTTATCTGGGGGGCCAGGGAGAAGGGATTGGTTGATATTTATTGTTTTCTGTGACAGTATCGAGAGATAAGTCAATTGGTTTCTATTTGAATTATTTCCAGTCTCAGATCTTGGAACAGTCAATATAAAGCTCTGCCCTCTCCCTGCTGCTGTTGCTCTTTCTTTCTGAGAGAGACTGAGATGAATCAAGGGTGACTCTCGGCTTGGCCTGTGCAGAGTGCGCCCATTCACCCGAGTCCCCTGCCAGCGAGCAGCACAGGATGTGCCTCCCTGGCATTAGTGAAAAAAGAGCAAAAGCAGTCTTCCCGATTTCACGAGCCACCGGCCTTCAGCTGATTCCCGGCTCTTCTGTCATTTTCGGTCTTTGCTGACAGCCAGGATTCGTGCTAGAAATTCTGTGGTAAAAAGAGAGGTCAAGAGAGTGGGTTCATATCTCTAAATGTCTGGATAAAAGAAATGGACAGCTTGAATTTGTGACAAGAAAGAAATGTTCCCAGTTTTTAGGTATAGGTAAAAATGGAATTTAAAAAAAAATCTGAAGCATCTGAAAACATTAAGCCTTTAAAAATAAATCCATTCAATCTGTAGCTTTGACAAATAAATAGTTCTTATCTGATCCTGGATTTTCCCTCCTCTCTCTCTCTCTCTCTCTCTCTCTCTCTCTCTCTCTTTTTCATTGGTGCATTGTAATTATATATCATGATGAAGTTCAGAGTCATAGAGGCACACATCACACAGCACTCGGTGAGCCCTCCCCCAGCTCCCAACCCTCTCCCTTCCCTCCCGTGCAAAATGCTGGGATTGGCATTGATAAATCTGTGTGTATGTCATGTCCATTGACGTGTCTCCTTCATCAAGTCTTCCTCCCCCCACCGGCCTCCCTCCTTAGGCCCCCTCCATCACTCCTTTCTCTAGAGTCCCTTTTGAATCTCAGCGTCTCTCTACCTTCCACATATAAGGGAAACCATCTGACCTTTCACTTTTTGTGACTGGTTTCTCTTACTTAGCATAATATTCTCCAGTTCCATCCATTTTCCTGCAAATGGCATAATTTTGTTCTTCTTTATGACTGAGTAGAATTCTATTATGTGTATATCCCATAATTTTGTACCCCATTCATTTGTTGATGGGCACCTAGGATGGTTCCATATTTTGGCTATTGTGAATTGTGCTGCTATCAACATAGATATACATGTATTACTATGATAGTCTGATTTTCCCTCCTCTCTCTCTCTCTCTCTCTCTCTCTCTCTCTCTCTCTCTCTCTCTCTCTCTTTAAGTAGATACCCAGGAGTGGTTTATTTGGTAATGTGATAGGTTCATTCTTCTTCTTCAAAGGAACCTCCACCTGATCTCCAAAGTGACTGCACTAATTTGCAATCCCACCAACAGTGTATCCAAGGGTTAATCAGAGGGGTTAGAACAGAGTTTTAATGGACCTAATGAGGAATTAAGTATCTCCACTTCAGTAATCATGTGAACCATTACCCTTTTGTGGGTTCCTAAAAGGAAAAGAGCCATGTTCTGGCACTTGTAGCTTTGGGGATATGCTGACCCTTGGCTTCCTGATCCATGGGACTAAGGTAGTGAGTCTCGCCAGGGAGATGTTTGTGAGAATCACAGGGACATATATACATGAGATTGGACATGGGTGTTCAAGGTCCCTGTGTTGCCTTATGTCCCCTGGACCTCATTGTATTGTCTGAACCTTCTTTTTTCAGGAATACGGGAACAGTACATTCCTCGGAACCCCCCTCCCAGGTCCCCCTCATCTGTCCCAGACACTTAGGATTTTGTCCAAGTCCTCCGAGAGATTCCCAGTCACGTTCAAGGCTGAGGAGCACTCCTCTGGGCCCCGTGTGCTGCACCTGCAGCCCCGCCCTGATTCACTTGGCGTAACTCCATAGTATAAAGGGTAGAAAACGTCAGCTCCATCTTATTTCTCAAGCAAGTGTATGGTTACTCTTCTCAGTTCAGATTTTTCTTTTTCTTAGTCATAAAACTCATTAAATCTAGCAAAAATCCATGAAGAGCCAGGGCCTGCTGTCAGCCCGTGTCCTGCCAATTCTTTGTTTCCTAGCAAAAGGAAGAAATATAATTTCCATCTGGTATTTTACTATCAATTATTATCCATTAAGAAAAAGACATCCCCTCCTCCAAAAAAAAGAAGGCCTTATAAAAATCTAAAAGCTTAGCCAGGCATGGTGATGCACACCTGTAATCGCAGTACTTGGGAGGCTGAGACAGGAAGATCACAAGTTTGTAGCCAGTTTTAGTAACTTAATGAGGCCTTTGGCAACTTAGTGAGACCCTGTTTCAAGATTAAAACATAAAATAGGGCTGGGAGTGTAGTTCAGTGGTAGAATGTCCCTGGGTTCAACCTCTAGTAACACACACACACACACACACACACACACACACATACACACACATACACACACACACTTTAAAAAGGACAATAGATTTACCCATGAATCAAATTTTAATATCTTTGGGGCTAAAACCTCTAAAGTTTATCTTACAGGTCTGACAGCTATCTCATTGCTGTAGAAGAAAGCTGTTACAAACCAGACATGGTGGTACACATCTATAATCCCAATACTTGGGAGGATGAGATAGAAGGATTTCAAGTTTGAAACTAGCCTCAGCAAATTAGCAAGGTCCTGAGCAACTTAGTGAGACCCTGTTTCAAAATAAAACAAATAATAAAGAGAGCTGAAGGTGTAGCTTGGAGGTAGAATTCCTCTGGGCTTAATCCTCAGTACAAAAAAAGGAAAGAAGGATGGAAAAAAAGGAAGGAAGGAAAGGGAAGGGAACGGAAGGGAAGGAAGAAATGAAGGGAGGCAGGTAGAGAAGGAGAAAGCTAACTATCATGATTGCTTTCCTCAGCCATAAACAAAATGAATTACCTAGCTAGCGAAGACATCTGATGGCTTCAAGGTATAAAGGACAATTCTCAACGAGCATCTGGGAAGTCCATTGAACTTGACTTTTGATTAATCTTCCCAAATTTTATTGCCTTAATTCTTTAAAATGCATTCCTAGAATGTGTGTGGATTTTCCCCTGCCTTTAAACCTTATGCGTGCCTCCACCTGACAAGATTTAAAGGAAAATCAATGGATTATTCCTGAATGAGTCCATTCTTCTTCAACAAAGAATCTCTTTACCAGAGGTAGCAGCCTTGGACGGATCTTGATGTGTGTGGGCTTTTGTAATATATGCAGAATTCTGCTAAACCTTTCGTAAACACAATCCAGCCAACTGCTGAAAATGGAGACAACCAGAGCAAATCTAGTGGTAATGAGCTAAACATCCGCCTGTCCTCCTTCAATAGTAATACCCACAGCATTTGGTTGTTGTGGTTGCTTGTTTGTTTTTAATATATTTTCCATAGTGCTTTTTTTTTTTCAAATTTATTTATTGGTACTGGGGATTGAACCCAGGGGTATTCCACCTGCAAGCTACACCCTCAGCCCTTTTTATTTTGAAAGAGGGTCTCACTGAGTTACAGAGGGCTGACTGATTGAAGGAGCTACATATTAAGCACATAGTAGGTCCGCAGCTTGTACTTTCTCTGGCACAAAAGAAAGGGAGAAGGGCATAAGGGCTATCACTGGCAGAGCGGGATGAAGACTGCTACACTCTCCACTCTTAGCTGAGTGACTATAGGCAAGTTTCTTGTCCTCTCAGACTTGGTTTCCACATTTACCATCGGCATACTTTTTTTTATGGAAGGAAATTATAATTCTTGGCTGATTCTTTTTAGTATTCTTGAGTATTGCATACAAATGTACCGTTAATTCATTTAGCATGAAATAATTGCATAATTGGTATTTTAAATGTCATATATTATGTCAAAATATTTGGTAGATTATTATAGAGGATGAGAATATTTGTTTTCTTCTTCTTTATTATTATCATCATCATTATCATCATCATTATTTTGCAGTACTGGGGATGGAACCCAAGGGCATTCTACCTCTGAGCTACCCCCAGCCCAATTTTATGTTTTATTTTGAAATAGGGTCTCACTAAGTTGCGGAGGGCCTCACTAAGTAGCTGAGGCTGGCCTCGAACCGGGATCCTCCAGTCTCAGCCTCCCAAATGCTGGGATTACAAGCGTGCACCACCATGCCTGGCTGTTTTCTCCATTTAAAATAATGAAACAGTGTTTCCACTCTCAAAAAAAAATGCTTATACTTAACATTTTCTTGAGCCAATTAGATTATGCTTTGAAAAATACCTGAATATGCAAATTGTTTAGCACAGTTCTGGGCACAAACCTGCCAATCAGTGGTAGCCAACACTCCTAATAACTTGATTTCAGGAGGTTATTTGGCACCAAAAGTGGCTTTATTACACTTTTGTTTTTAAATGACTCACCTCATTGTGTCTTGGTGTCAGTCCTGCCAATGTGTGGGCTTTTCTCATTGGATATGCAGGAAATAGAAAGGGGCTGCTGGGTCTCAGAGGTGGAGCTTAGTACCCACATTACAAGTTGCTCTTGTTGTGAACCGTGTCTCTTCTGTTTGTTGATATCTCGAGCCTCTCCAGTTGATCTGAGGAGGGTTGGGAGGTTGGCTGAGGGAGAACGATGCGGTGCTTTGCTTTGGAGAGGTGCGGCATGGGTTTCTTGCTGATGCAGATGGTTTGCATGAGGGATACCGCAGTGGGTCACACAGCAGAATGGAATTTGAACTTCCAAAACATCCACCTCAGAGCAGAATATATTAAAAGATACTGTAGTAAATTGTCCCCACAGTGGGGCAAATCACTCAGACTCAGAACAGACATTCCTCATTGTTTCACTTTGAGATCAATGGCTCTGCCTCTAAAATCCTTTGAAAATTCTTGGGAACTCCCCTCTGAAGAATAGCGGCTCCTCCCTTGCTAAGAGAGAGATTCCTGTCCACAATTCCAGTGTCTATCTTCTTCTCACTGTGCCATGATGTTAATCCAAATGCTTTATATGATGTGAATTTTTCAGATTAGAGGAGCCACATCTACCTGCAGTTTGTGAAACAAGCTATCTACAAGAAGGCAGGCGAGAAAAAGATTTTTCCTCTTAGGTTATGTGACCAGGGCCTGTGAACTCAACTGACAAAAAAGAAATTAATAGGAGAAGAAGCATATAAGTTTTGTTTCATGTTAATATTTTTACATGGCATGAGAGACCTCATAGAAACAAGTGAGAGACCTAGGGAAGTGGATGAACCCAGGAGTTCATACACCATTCTAACAAAGAGCAATAAATTGTGGAAATGTGACAAGAGTAAGAAAAAAGGGGCGTGGGCTAGGAGTGGAAAACTGTGGGGGAAGGCCAGTGAGATGGCAGAGAGAGGCTAGGATAAGGTAGGGAAGGTAGCGGAGTCAGAAACCCCAGACCAAGGAGGAAAATGCAAGGAGTTTGGGTTTTATTCTATAGGTAATGGGGCAACATTATAAGAGCCAAAGAATTGGCTGGTTTTACGCAAAATGGCAAATCTACAACTTGTGACAGCTGTAGTTGGGGAAAGAAGGAACACTCCTAGACAAAGGGCTTCCATGAAGGTCACCGTTTTGTTATATAAATGACCAGCTGAGGCTCTCTTGTGCAGCCATTGGACCTGACTGCCTCCCCTTCTATTCATAAAGTATTAGTTGTAGATACTTAGTAGTTGTTAGTGCTTTGGAGCTCTTTGTTAAACGTGGCTTCTTTTCCTTTCTGCCCTTCCCTCCACAGTGTTTTGAACCTGATGCACTGCTGCTAATGGCTGGAGGGGAGTATGAAGACCAGCTCAGAGAGGAGGTAGTCCAGAGAGCTTCTCTTCTGCTCCTCTATTACATCATTCATCAGGAAGAGATCTGTTCTTCAAAGCTCAGCATGAGTAATAAAGAGTATAAGTTTTACCTACACAGCCTCCTGAGCCTCAGGCAGGATGAAGACTCCTATTTCCTTTCACAGAATGAGACAGAAGATATCTTGGCTCTAACCACACAGTACTTTGACACTTCTAGGAGACAGGTAAGAAGGGCAAAATTGCTGTCTCTGCTACCCAGATACAGTCCCAGAGCCTTATTTCTTGGACATTTATCCCCAAGACATTCAAGAACTTCTAAGAGAGGTAAGTTTTTTTTATGGGTTTTAGCTATTGGGTGATAAGTGAGATAATTTAAGTGGAACTATAATGACTAATTGGAAGATGGGTTCTGGCCAGAAGGTGGTGAGTACGTAGGCAAGCCAGGCAACAGGGCCGCTCTCTTCTGCTGAGTCCCACCCCACCCCTGAGCTCTCAAGTCAGTGTGACTCAAGGGTTGTTTTTTTTTTATTAATCTCCAAAGACTGAGCTACAGTGGCAGAGGGCATCGTATCTATTTGCCTTGCCTTCTCGCCAAGGGAAGAGGGCAGGAACAGTTGGAAGCTGCTGAATTTATCACTAGTCATTTCACTGAAAAAGCAGCTTAAAAGAAATATTATTCATGAAACACAAAATAATAGCCTTTTGGTGGGCTTTAGTTTGTGCTGCATGTTAACAGGGTCTGTTCAAATTCTTCTCATCCCTCCCAGTTCCTACTCTTCAGAAATGGGCACTTGGTCTTGTGTTATCTTTATTACTGTTCTAGCAAAAGTTGGCCTTTCAGCAATGTTTTTACTTTCTGGGTTGTAGTGGTAATTTTCAGTAGATAAAGTTATCTGGGCATAAATTTCATTTCTTTTTTTTTTTCCTTTTCTTCCTTTCTTTTGACGAGGATTGGAGGGGATGCTAGGGAATGAAGCCAGGGAAATTCTACCTCCAAGCTTCATCCCCAGCTCTATTTTATGTTTTTATTTGGAAACAGGATCTGCAGAGGCTGGCTTTGAATCTGCAATCTTCCTGTCTCAGCCTCCCTAGTACTAGGATCACAGAGTCACAAGGGTGCATCACCATGCCCAGTTCATAAAGTTCATTTAAGTCATTTTCTAGCAGAGTTAATTGAGGAGTCAATCACATTTTGAGGAGCATAGTGGATTTTTTTTTCTCTGAAATTATTCACTGATATGTACAAGCAATTTGGGTTTTTGTTTTAATGGTGACTTCTAGGAACCCAGAGATATATGTGCAATCATACTCTGGCTTAAAAACCAACAAACATTTTCAAGTTTGTTTTGAGTATGCTTGTTTTTCTTGTTATTGGAAGAACAAATGGAAAGTCTGTTTACTGAAGACTTTGCAAACCTCACTATGAGAGCTCAAATCCTGTGAATATCAATCTTGGGCCATATGTTTATTCCCACTTTCAATTTAGGAAAAGGTACCTTGACAGAATTCAGTTTTCTGTTTAATGAGGAGGTGTGCCTACATCTGTCTTCATTGCAACATCTATATAACACAAGACAGATTTGAAGTAGCCACTAGGATTTTAGTCATCCTCCTCCTTTCTACCTTTTGATGCCAATTAGATGGAAATAGAAACTCAGCACTTACAAGCAGATGGTGTGTATATGTATGTCCAGGTTTCTGGTTATCCTACATATACTGCCAATACCCAGGCTTCTGAGTGTCTGTGGGATCAGACATTTTTATAATAGAATAAAATAATGTTGTACAGAGAACTACTTTATTTGTGTATTTGGTCAATAAGAATTGAGATCCTGCTACCATAAGCCTTTGCTGGGTTTTAGACCAACGATCCCCTAGAGATGTCCTATCTCTGGCTCCTTGGAAGGGTTCTGGAGCCCATTCAGACAGGATTTCCTAGGAAGTCAGTTCATCCAGGCCTTGCAGAAGGCTGTAGACACCTCACTGACAGCTGCTGCTCTTTCTGACCAGATGGCATGAGGTTGTGGCCAATGCTGACACCAGGCCCTTCACTTGCATTCCTGAGTATTGATCTGCACAGGACTTGGCCACCACAGGCCAAGCCACTAATAGTTGTTCCAGATGGGCCTCAACCAGCTTCCAAGAGAAGTAGCCTCACACCACAGGACTTAGTCCAGCCAAATGTACCTAAATTCATCCCTTTAAGAACCCAGAATATAAACATCACTTTGGTTCTTTCTATTGTTTGCTGTTCCCCTGGTAAAGGACCAGAGATCTGTCCATGGCTGGATGGACTAGGGATCTGTCCATGGAGGATGGACATTCTTGACCATACCCTAAGAGTGAAATGGTGGTTGGAATTCTCCTTTATCCTCAATAGCACTTTGGGGTAGATACTCTTTTGTATTAAAGAACACAGATACTGTGCAAGCTTTGATTTACAACTGAACTTGAGATTAAGGGTTGATGTGGAAGTTGAGGTACCTTGGGATAACACAAGGCAGCAGAGTCTATGGGAAGAGTCAAGTTCAGTAATGTAGATCTGAAAGTCATTAGCTACAGGCTGCATTTGAAGCTGGGAGGGAATTCACAAATTGGAAGTATGTGGACAGGCCAGAATTGGTGGCACATGCCTGTAATCCTAGTACTTGGGAAGCTAAGACAGGAGGATCGCAGGCCCAAAGACAGCCTTAGCAACTTAGCAAGGCTCTCAGTAACCTAGCAAGACCCTGTTTCAAAGCAAAACAAAAAATTAAAATTAAAGAAAAAGGTCTTAAGATGTAGGTCAGAGGTAGAATGCCCCTGGTTCATCCCAAGTACCAAAAAGAAAAAAAAAGAAAGAAAGAAAAGTATATGAATAATAAGAGCAGAGTACTCTTGGGACAAAACACAGCTATGAGCTGGTAATGAGAAATTTGGTACCTGAGGACCAGTGGGATGGGGGTTAGAAAACTCAGTGTCCTGGCAGATGAAAGAAACAAATTGTTTTGTTTTGTGGCACTGGGAATTGAACCCAGGAGAATTCTAGTCCTAAGCTATACCCCCAGCCCTATAATTTTGTTGTTGTTTTTTATTTTGAAACAAGGTCTTGCCAAGTTGCTGAAGGCCTCACTAAGTTGCAGAGGCTGTCTGTGAACCTATGAGCCTGTGATCCTCCTCTCTTAGCCTCGCAAGTACTGGGATTACAAGCGTGCACCACCATGTCTGGCTAAGAAACAAGTATTTTTTCAAATAAAATCGCATTTGAGATTATATTGTAGGATGATAGTCATTCCCAATTCAATATCTATCT